>CM040183.1:27713553-27873553 GCA_022606455.1 Callitettix versicolor
GCTATAGATTTTGCTCATATTTTCAGAATACCAAGTCTTTCAAACATACGTTTAAATGACTACTTATTACAAGCTAATTTCTGTTGGAAAATAGGCTATTAATACAAATTCAACAGCCCCAGAACGGGTATCTTGAAATGAGCGTCGATCCTGACCTGTGGATTATTAAACACTAGTACATGTTGATTTTAACGCTGAATACGATGTTGAAACCAGATGTTTACGTGTAATATAAGAGTAATATATTTTCTAAGATTTCTAAAGGTTTAACAGATTTTGATGGATAATGAGAACTAGTTCAAGCTATTGCCGAAATCGATAGTTCTGCCAAGTTTGAATGTTGAATCGTGAGAGTGCTAAAACATAGAAGACACACACACACACACACACACACACACACACACACACACACACACACACACACACACACACACACACACACACACACACACACACACACAAACACACTGCGGTGCACCGCCGTAAATTGCTAAAAGTGGTTATCTTACAGTTCCCTACGAGGCTGCATGCGTAGTAGCTGGCAAGAGCCCCCAATAGAGCTAATGGCCGATGAAATAGCAAAGGCTCTACCGACACAAAAGAGCTTCTGAGCAGCGGTATAGTTATGCAATGGCAATTAAAGAAGAGCGAAATCGGACCTAAGTACCTGGCAGCGACGGTGGGATGAACAGAAAACAGACGATGAACGCACCAACTCATAAGCAACATCCATGATTGGTGCGCCAAAAAGCAAGAAGAGGTGGACTTCTAGCTCACACAAGTTCTAACTGGGCACGGTTGCTCCAGAGCTACCTGTTCCGTTTCCGGCTGGCAACAGACTCGACTTGTCCCCCCTGTCTTCCAGCAGTGGAGGTTTGATGTGGAGTACGTATTTTTCCGCTGTCACATATTCGACGAAAACAGGATGATTCTGCAAACATATCTGTGAGACCGGAAAATCTAGTTGAAACAATGATTCAGAGCATTCAGGACATTGCAGGATTCGCCGCAGTGGTCATGAAAAGGATGAGAATTGAAGATCAAGAAAGAAGAGTCAACGCTGTAAACAGATAGTCCACTTTTCCGTGGAATTACACACACACACACACACACACACACACACATATATATATATATATATATATATATATATATATATGGTGTTTAACGTCCGACACTTGGGCTAATGCAGACGATGGGCCTGGCGACGTTTTCGTGAGGTGGTTTGTAGAAGAGGAATACTTCTGGTGGATTTTTTTAGCGGGTAGTAATAACAAATAGTGTAACTTGAACTTAACTTGAGTTCTACATTCTGGGGAGTGACGGCACCCTCAAAAAGTGATCTAGCTTATGTTAAAATTTTCGGGTCTAAGTCTTACCGTGATGACCGGTTTCATACCTTATTATATAATGGAAATGTTTAGCTGATAATAATAATAGCATGTGTACTCCACCAAGAATTAACAATATTGACACAGAACTGCATTATTTGAGCCAGATTTATAAAGTGCGACCGTTTTTGAGGAACTCAAATGATTTCCTTCAATTCGCGTTTTTCCGAACCACCACAAAACGTCCATGGAAAATTTAAAAAAAAGAGCATCTTTTTACTTCATAAGGAATGCGTAGGTTAGGGGCTGTCAAACAATAGACGCTTGGCTCAGACAATTCTTTATTCTTTTGTCTATTTTTATTTGTTCTTCCCCCTTAATAACATTCTCCACAATACCCCTAACGGCACCGCCCTCAGCCCAATTAAAGGAAGGCAATTTCCGGGCGTCTGCCCGAGGTACGTGTAGTGTTTCGACGCAACCTGTCATTATTTATTCCGAAATTTAATAACACGCGGTTGCGTTGCGGTATTCTCTTTATTTTATTATTTTTGTTTACCGTTTAAACAAATTCGTCAAATCCGTGTTTTAAAATTTACAGAAAAACCCATTCAGCGCAGCTCTGGTTCGGTCGTTCTACTTTAAGTCACATGATTAATATTGGAAATGTTCATAAATTTCGGAAATGTTTATAAACACAAATATTTACAAAACGAAAGGGTTACAATAACTGAAAACACTGCTTTCCTTTACAAGTCTAAAGGCTGACACACTCACTCACTCACTCATTCACTCTCTCTCTCTCTCTCTCTTTCTCTCTTTCAGTGCGCGCGCGCGTGCGTGTGTGTGTTAACTTGAACACGTTCATTAACCAGCAAAATCCGTTTCAAATATTACAAAAAATGCATAACATAAAATATGGTTTCATCGTCATAATCAGCTTTAAAAACTGTATCAATTAGCATTTTGAATTTTCAAAAATCCGTTGAAATTAGGAAATTTTATTTGACGGAGGTCAGGATTCGTTTTCCTTTTTTCAATGTAATTTGAAAGTTTAAAATGCTAATACATCCAGATTTCAATGCTGTTTATTATGGTGAAGACAAGAGTTTCATAAAGAGAGTAAGATTAGGAAAATTATTTTTGTAAATTCGCTTCCATCAGGTCAGAGAGACAGCTGCGTACCGCGATTTTAATTTACTTTTCGCTACAAAACAAAAATTTTCCTTTTGTTTCCAACAGCTCCTAACCCGAATATCAGTGTTGATTTTGAGAAATCCGATTTTAACAGTTTTTTTACAAAAAGAAAGGTTTTAACAAAAATTTTTAAATTAAAAAATGGACGATAGAAACGAACGAGACCCGGTCTCTAACCATATTGACAGCTCCAGTAGCTAATTTTCCATTTGAAATTCACCAAAACAGCAGATTTATTTATTAGAACACCTTGTGTTTATTGTGTGACCATCATTTTCAGATGAGCTCAATAGTTATGTTGGTCATAGGTTAAGTAAAGAATAAATGTTATTTTTTATTCGACTTCAAAAGTTCGTGAAATAATCCAACGAACCAAAGTCGTGATTTTGATTAGTCGAAGTATTTTCCATTTCGACTGTACTTTGAGACAATTGAATGCGCACTATTAGTACAACAATGTGGCCGGCCTAACAATTGATTGAGCTCGCGGCACGTCTTCACGCCTTCCTTGATGTCTTGGAGCGGTCCTGTTAATTAAATACTGCAGAGGGCGTGAAATAGTCGAATTTTTTTAAAGTAGGATTTGTAGCTATTTGAACTGATTTCGCTGGGGTGACGACTTGTCCAAGTTATTACTAAAATCGATTTTCGTAAGTTTGAATAAAATCGAAACAAAATTACGAAAGTTAGAGTATTAAGACTTAACAAGTAATTTATCGATTAAGATCGGCACTCAATCTTAGGTCTCAGATTCTACCACGATGGCCGCTCCATTAGGTCACGAAGGCTCTAGTACCTTGCGAGTGTTTGCATTTGTTTGGGAAGCGCAGTAACTCAGTCGGAAGGATAACAGACGCTAAAACTCTTACTTGTTCGCACGTTCGACTCTAGTTATTACAGTTGGATTTTCCGTGTGTGTCCCGTCTTCATTTGTACTGACAGTGTTTCTGTAAAACATCACAATATTGTTCCTAAAAATATTTTGTCCAAACAATCAATTTAAGCGGTAAAATATTATGCTCAGTTGTCAGTTCTTTGTGACGACAAAACGGTTAAGATTATAACCGCGCGTTTGTCTCAAGAACACAAACAGAAGAAGTATGATAGATAAAAATCGAATGTTGTTGTAAGCAGACGAAGTATAAAGTAGAGCCGCCAAACAAAATAGAGGCCACTTTACCCTTAAGACTACCTCCCCTCGCGGTCTATTTGTGTCACTTTATAAATGTAGTCGTCTGTCTAGTGTTTGTAGTGTCATATGTTAGGCGACTGCATCTCTAAAACGCACTTCAGTAAGCCACAATGTTGACTGAAAATAATCCATAAACTTTTGTTAAAAGGAAAGCGATGAATCTGTTGCGTCCCTGAGGCACTTCAGTCCGGCTGAGGCAAGTGATAGGCTTAGCAATCACACCTTAACTATAGCTCATGTTCTAATCAAGGAACACACACCTTCAATAATCTACATAACTGGGCCAACTCTATAAAGTGAATCGACCTGTGCTGATAGAGTGGATCATCAGCCTGTGTATCAAACGGAGCCCTTGGAGACCTGGCGACCTCCCAGTGTACCTTGGCCTTACCCATGAATACGGTGCTCTGTACGGGCGCTCTTTATTTCCCTACTTACTTGCGGATGTTCGCATGAGTAAGAAGGTAAAATAGAATGAGCGTGATTTCACCGAATAATAAAAAGCTGGTACAAAACTTCCGAAATAAAGGTCAAGAGGAAAAAATGAAAGTGAATTAGCAGAGAAGGCATGTTGAAGCACCTCAATAACGAAAAGGAACATCACAAATTAAAAGTGGGGAAGAAAATTCACATTGAATCCTCTCCAAATCCTAGACTTCCGAAGAGACAAGGGCCCGGAGAAAGCGCCGTAACTGAGTAGGTCAGGAATATAAAAAAAAGCACAATAGATAGATCTACAAAGGTTGTAGTGCAGCAGTAACCATGAGCATTCATTCATTCGTTCAATGCTCGTCAACCACATCGTTCTTTTGGCGTTTCTTTATCTTAACTTCTAGTTCTTTCTTCAACCTGAAAATGGGTCCCATGAAAACTGTTAATTTGTCCTCATCTGGATCGTTTTATCTTCTTCTTCTCCTCTACCTTACTCCTGCTACCTCCTCTACCTTACTTTCCTCTTCTACCTTACTTTCCTATGTGACTTTATCTTTTGGTAACCAACAGGAGAAAACGCAGTATCACTGTAAAGGGTGTGTTTTAAGCACCCGTATATCGTCCGGCTGTAGGTATACTAGGCAATGAATACATTATATATATATATATATATATATATATATATATATATATATATATATATATATATATATATATATATATATATATATATATATATATATATATATATATATATATATATATAAATATATATATATATATATATATATATATATATATATATATATTCTTTATTCATTGTACTAGGCAACACTGGGACAAACTCCACAGTCCAATAAACCCGCATTCCTTTCTCTACGAGGCAGAAGTAGGAGTGCTACCATCAAAACGCCAATTTCCTTGAACGAAAGTCCAACCTTCTGGATAACTCCTCATCCTTCCTGGTTTAATTACCTAGGGCTGCGTTCCACGAGTGTTCGTATTAAAGTTTAACTTCGAAGTCAGTATGAGGATCAGCGTGACAGAAGTCATATTTAGATGTTATCGATTGTGTCGTGTTATATTTGGTCTACGCTATCGTAATTTTTAACGTTTAAACACTTGAGATGTATTTACAGTATATACGCTAGCGTGAGACTACGCGTCCGTGGTTTAATTTACGTCCGGATCGTGAACTCTGATCGACCACAAATACAGCTCGAATTAGAAACACACTCATTACTATCGAACCAAATCCTCCGGCTCTCGCGTCGCTTTCGACACGTTCAGGAAGTGAACCGTACTCGAGTTATCGGCACTCTGCCAGTATGGCCAACATAAATAAATTTACGAGTTTGTTTAGTGAATTTGTTAACGCATCAATTGATCCGCGCATTTGTAAAATGTGTCGGTCATTTAGACGGCCTACGGCGATAAACACTGCGGCTGGGCTGTTGTAAATCCGCTGAGGTTAGAATTTATAACGCGGCGTTAGAAATTAAGTGGATCATAAAAATCAGTGGCAGTTCACTACTGAAATTGGTTTGTCTTTCATTTTTTTAAACAAATATTTACACTTTGGAATAAATAATAGTATATAAATGAGTGTACGTTTTTACACAAGTGTGTGTGTGTGTGTGTTTTTTTTTTTTTTTTTTTTTTTTTGGTCACACATTGCACTCACATTCGCAATTTTGGTCCGATTTGATTAAAACTTGTCACAAATTCGATTATGGTAGTAGGTTAGACAAGTTAATTTGTTGAAAATTCATAACGTTTTTTCACATTTTTTTATAGATGCGATTTCACCACCATTAATAAGCGGTAAAAACTGTATAAATTAGCATTTTGATTTTTCAAAATCTACTTCAACTAAAAAATTTAATTTGACGGCGCTCAGTGCTCATTTTCGTATTTTTCAAGCAATTCAGAAGTTTATAACGTTTGTGTGTGTGTGCGCGCGAGCGCGCGCTCGTGTGTATAGGATATATATATATATATATATATATATATATATATATATATATATATACTGATTTTAATGACGATTATTATGGTGAAATCGGGATTTAATAATGGTTAAAATATACAAAAATAATTTTGAAAATACGCTTCCATCTCGTCAGCAAAATAGCAGAACGGCGCGATTATTCATATGCTGTTTAAGCTAAATCTGATAAGCCGATTTCGAGAAATTATGATTATTTTCGAGTTTTTATCCCCGGTTCAGCTATATCTGATCAAATTTTCTTTCGGAAACAAATGAAGAAGGTTTTTTACATCACTACTTTCCATTGGTACGGAGTTTCACCACGAGTCAGCGATGCACTACAAACTGTGCCTAGGCCTACTAGAGCGGAGACCACCCGTGTACTACATTACAGATGATATGCACCATCAAATTACACATTTCTCACTCAGCGTGCATAACATTATACACATTATCGTCGCCATTTTGTGTTTGTAGATAACCTCTTTAAGTCTGTTGCACTGTGGGCAGCGAAACGTTGAAAGCTTTATTGTAATGTATAGCTTATGGTATTTGAGACGTTAGGCGTACACGGGATATAAAATTGTAATGCGAAAGTTTTTAGATTTGGATAACAACAAGTTTGGAAGTGAGGTATACAAAATTCCGTGTAAATAGATTACTCATTATTTTAGTACTATTTTATTATTAGTGAATTTCATCGTGCTAAAACCCAATCAGAGACCTGAAAATGAGCAGTGAAGGTGTGTGTGTGCGCGCGCGCGCACGTGTGCTTTTAGAACTCTAGCGTTTTTAGTTTTGTTTCAATTGGCTTCAAACTAAGAAAAATAATTAATTTTATTATAATAAAACCTATAAAAAAATTCATTAAAAACCGAGTTTTACCAACGTAATTAAATGTGCATACGTTTAAAAAATGTTAAATTGGAAAATGAACCCTGACCGACGTCAATTTTATTCTCCTAATTTCGAATTTAACGCTGATTACGATAGTGGAATTGGATTTCCAAAAAAGGATATTAAAAGCTGTTTTAACAGATTTTCCTGCGAAAAAGAACGTGGCCAAGCTATTACCAAAAATCGAGTTTTGTTCCACGTTTTGAATCAAACTGTACGGTACAAACAAAAACAGGCCTATCTTAATTTTAACTACTCGTCAAAACGTGATCTAGAGGTCAGGATCGACGCTTATTTTAAGATCCTGTGTGTGTGTGTGTGTGTGTGTGTGTGTGTGTGTGTGTGCGCGCGCGCGCGCACGTGTGCTTTTAGAACTCTAGCGTTTTTAATTTTGTTTCAATTGGCTTCAAACTTAGAAAAATAATTAATTTTATTAAAATAAAAAACCTATAAATATTCATTAAAAACCGAGTTTTACCAACGTAATTAAATGTGCATACGTTTAAAAAATGTTAAATTGGAAAATGAACCCTGACCGACGTCAAATTTATTCTCCTAATTTCGAATTTAACGCTGATTACGATAGTGGAATTGGATTTCCAAAAAAGGATATTAAAAGCTGTTTTAACAGATTTTCCTGCGAAAAAGAACGTGGCCAAGCTATTACCAAAAATCGAGTTTTGTTCCACGTTTTGAATCAAACTGTACGGTACAAACAAAAACAGGCCTATCTTAATTTTAACTACTCGTCAAAACGTGATCTAGAGGTCAGGATCGACGCTTATTTCAAGATCCTACAGTGTAGGTCTTATGATCACAGCTCCAGTGGACATTTTTCAATGAAAATTTATTAATAATCGCGCACGCAGCTGTTTCGCTGACGTTATAGAAGCGAATTTCCATAAAATATTTTCCATTATCTTACCCTTTTTAAAATTCTGATTTTACCATCATAATCAACCATCATAATCTGATTTATCATCAATATATTTGTGTATATTGGCATTTTAAACTTTCAAATGCAGGTAAAAACACGAAAATGATTCCCGACTATCGTCAAAAACTTCCTAATTTCAATGGATTTTGAAAATTCAAAATGTTACTTTATGCAGTTTTTAATGCTGATTACAAAATGAGATTTAAAAAAAACATGACAAAAAGTTAAGAATCACTAAAGACTTGAAATTGCCTTTTGAACTGTATAATTTTGATGGTTAACGAACTTGCCGAAGGTATTACCACAATCGATTTTTGAGCTAAGTCAAATCGAATGAAAATTGCGAACGTGAGCATGCTAACACGCACACACGCGCCACACGTACACAAAAATTTTGACACCACCTCTCAAAAAATGATCTAGAGGTCAGACTCAGTGCTCATTTCAAGGTCCCGGGACTGGGTCTTACCATAATGGCTGCTCCAATAGCTCATTTTCCCAATGGAAATTCGCTAATAATAGCCTTATTACAAACAAATCCCGTACGAAAAAACAGGTAGCAACAAATTTCAGTGTACCATCGATGCACCAACGATTTATCTAAATACCAGAAGCAGAAGATTCAGGTATGGTGCTCTTAGACGATCGGATAGATTTCACATAAAAACTAGTAATACAACCAAAGCGCACCTGCTGGTGGTCACTGAGGTCAAGGCACTGCTAGACAAAAAAAGTGGAACGTGTTTTTGTTTGCTTTCAACCCTTCCTTATGTCTCTGACAGTAAATGCTGTGGAATTTTACCTTTTCGGTTTTACCTCTACAAAAACCGCACTTTCCGTTTAAAGTTACAAATTGCAAACATCCTGGTGGTGTAGGCGTCATCAAAGAATCTAAACTCGGTATAAATTTTAATTTTCTGCGAAATCTATCAGTGTTCTATCTTTTCTAGACAATAATCAGAAATTCAATTTTTTACTATAACAGGAGAAAACTGATCTTTCGCTCGTTTTTTCCCTTAGAGCTTATCAGACTGTCCGTTACCACTACATAAACATTTTCAAAGATTTAGAATTGAAACTCGGAATCCCGAAACACACAAAGGATCAAAGTTTTTTATTGTAAGTCAAAAGACAAAGTTAAAAACAAGACTTGCTGGATTGCAGTATAACGAAAAACTTCCATTGAAAAATGAGTTATTAATGCGGCCATCATGTTAAGACCAAAACCAAAGAACTTGACACCTTGATCACTTTTTAGTGTCACACGTGTTCTTAAATCTGCTGGTACTTGATAGAAATCCGTTATATTAATGAAATAATAACACGTTTGTATATTTTTACAATTTTTTATTTGAGTCTTGCCAACCAAGGTTTCACTCGTTGAGCATTTTCAAGGTCACTTAACACATTATTAAAAAATATCTGTTAAGTGATCCTGATAATGCTCTAACGAATGAAGCCTTGGTTGGCAAGACTCAAATAAAAATAATTGTGGAAGTATACAAACATGCTATTACTTCATTAATGCATTTTAAATTTTCTAGCTAATTGTTGGAAATTCGCTACCATTATGCAGTTGGTCTTTGTGCCATTATTCACATTTGAAATTTATCAAATAACCATTCATTATCACAAAACAGATTTTTTCGAAACGTCCACAAACGGCCGCTCTTTCCTAAGAACTATAGATCGCACTTCAATGTCTTGAGGGTCGACGAATGACCTTTGCTGTTTGTCTGGATTGTTGAGCGTTGGATTATCGTGCCCGCCCTAGAATGCTGAATGGGTAACATCAAACGAATTAAGGTGAGCGCTGGGACAGCCATGAAATCAAAGAAATTAAAATGTTAAAGTAGAAAGGATTTTGCTTTGAACTTATCTAGCCGTGGGCTGCAGTCTGGAAGAGTTACGTCATCATGTGACGCCCGAATTTGGAAAGGTACAATTTGAATTTCTTCCAGATTAAACTAAATTTGAAACGTTTTGATGCTTTATTATAAAAAGTAGAATAGTATAAATATTAGTAAGTTGGTGTTTTTTTAAATGTAAGTTACGTAGAGTAATATACAAAATTCATTCACAGTTGGGATCAGGTATGTTAAGGTTCTCTGTAGGCCTTACAATATCGCGACCTATGAACGCTATCTGGAAGCGAGAGATGGAAGTTTATAGCCTAACCCAGAACGCACAGTTTGAAAACTTGTAATAAACAGTTAAAAAAAGTTTTAAAAGTTAATCTAACAATGTTAACGGCAATGTTAACTGTCAAAAACTTAAAAAGTTTAAGTTTTATTTATACAAAAATAGGTTTTATTTATACATAAAGTTTAATTTATAATTCATTTGAGAGTTCATTAAGTTTCAATAATTGCGACACGCAGCTGTTTCGCTACGTTTTAGAGAGAATTTTATGATTACGTATCAGACGAAATCAATTTGATCCATTATAGCTTGAAAAAGTTTGTTAACCAGCTTTCAAAATGGTTGTTATTTAAAAATCTTTAAAAACTCATAACCTTTTCGTTTTAAATATTTTTTAAAATCTGATTTTACCATCGTAATCAGCGTTAATAACTGCATAAATCAGCATTTTGAATTCTTAAAAACTGTTGAAATTTAAAAAAAATAATTTGACGGCGGTCTGGGATCATTTTCTAATTTCCAATGCAATTTGAAAGTTTAAAATGCTAATACATGCAGATTTTATTGCTGATTATGTGGGTGAAAACATAGTTTGAAAAAGAGGGTAAGGTAAGAAAAAAATTACATTTGGTATTCGTTTCCATCACGTCAGCGAGACATCTGCGTTCCTTAATTATTTTAATTTCTCATTATAAAGAATGTATTGATGATTAAAGTTTTATTCACTGGAAGTGTAAAGGGTGTATGGTGATTGTGGTTTAAAAAGATTTATAGGCCTATATGTATCAGTAATATTTTTTGTTGGTAAATCTACTCTGTAATTATAAAAATATAGCTGTAATACGCAACGTAAATTGTTACGTTATGGTGATTCGTGAGGTGGGGGGGGGTAATGCTGCTGTTAAAACTTTTTCGAAATTTACGACAGCAATAGGCCTAAAATTGAGTGCCGCGTTATATTGAGTGCCCTTTGTCACAAAATTGTTACAATCACAAAATATCACATGCCTACTTTTTAAATTCCATGCAAGGTTTGACCACTATTTCACGATGTCCAACTACGTAGTTCTTTATTGGTTTTACTGAAATCGTTTCATCCTTTTATACACAGTCCGTTCAGTTCTTGCAGCGTGCCAAGTTTGCAGTTAAACGCGGCTTTAGTTCGGCTTTTTTATCTTGTTGAAAAAAACTATACTTAACACACGGTAATTCAATTTATAAAAGACAAGAAAATAATGATCCAAGACAAGACTACGGGCGCGCGAAATGCTGTCAAACCGGGCGCAGACACGCATGCGCCTGGCCACTCAGTTATTAACATTTCACTGCTTCCACGATATTTTGTTGGCAACTTTTACTAAATTCTTGCAGTCGATATATATTAAGTACAGTATAAAGTACAGTACATAATAAATCAGTTAAGACAGTGTTCAACGCACATCGCAATATAATAACAATATTAATCAGGACTATACAAAACGTTTACGCGATTCACAGAGCTAGGCTACCATATCACTTTTAGTCGATATAAACTGTACGAAATTCAGACGGCTGTGGTTATGTGTATTCTCGACCAGCTGATTCTCTTATTTCCACTTAAAAGTTTTTATATTTACGTTCCGTTCTATTGTTCCAGTATGAACATTTGGTACTAGTTTGGATTTGTCCGTTAACCAGCAAAATTCGATAACAGTTTCAAAATGTCGGGCATGTCAAATCTTTAAAAACAAATATTTTTTTTTGTAAACAAAACTTTTTGTAAATCTTATATCACAGCGTTAAAAATTGCATAAATTAGCATTTTGAATTTTAAAAATCCGTTGTTGATATTAAGGAAATTTAATTTGACTTTGACCTCCAGGATTCATTTTCGTATTTTCAATGAAATTTGAACGTTTAAAATGCTAATATATGCAGATGTTAATACTGACGGTAAAATTATAATTAAAAACAAAACAGTATGATGAAAAATCACTTCTGGAAATTCCTTTCCTATATTCCAAAATATAACAACCTGTCTAAACGTATCTAGAGGGCAGAATCGGCGCTCATTTCAAGGTCCGGGATCTGGGTCTTACCATGATGGCCGCTACAGTAGCTCATTTTGCAATGGGAATTCACAAATAACGAAATGGAAAGTTTATCCCCAGAACATATGTTTGTGTTAATTAGGTTTCGTTTATCACTATTGCATTTTGACGATACGTAAAGCATTGTGAAAAAGCTACACACGATAGGTCTCTTTATTTTTGAGCATGCTATCACAAATATTTTTCCTGGATTGATTACCACTTCATTACATAAACTACTATCGGATTTTTTATAGAGCCCTGACTTTGATTCGTTGTTACAAGTAAATGAAAAAAAATGTAATTTCACTTTTACCTCACTTGTTTTATCCTGAAAAATATACATTTTTTTAAAGAATTATATAATAAAAATTAGATATGTTTTTTTTAAACGCAGTTTTGCTGTTGTTCGACTTTAAGATTTTACCAGGCCAAAAGTTTTAAGGATAATTTTTTTCCGGCGAAAAACCATTAAAGTTATCACCGCCGATTTTTACGGATAACAAAACTGTTATTTCTTGTGGAGCGACTGAACACAGTGCTGTTGTGTTCTCCCCCCCCCCAGTGTACTGAAAATCTGGATTTTTGTCTAATATTTACCCGGTTTTTACGTTTTTTGTGAATAATACTTAACTTTATAGTTATTGACTTTCTTCGTATGTATTTTGCACGAAAATAACCCTTGACATTTCGTTAGTACGTGCTAGATAAGTTCAAAAAGCGATATTTAAAAAATTAAATAATTATCAAAAAGTTAACAAAAAACGGCTGCACTAGGCCGTGCTCAGCGGCGGAGGTCTTATTTGACATACTGTATTATGGTCCCATCTATTAAGACCAGGAGTGTGTTCTGGGAAACGAGACTAACACGATTCCAAGAAATGGAAGACAAAACATATTCTTTACTATTGTAACAGTACAAGATTTTGGTTTATACAAGATTGTGGCATATAGATCCCCCCCCCCAACATGACTCATTAATTTGACAGTCCCCCTCCCCACCCTCAAACATTTCCACTCACAATTACTTCTATAAGCTTATCAGTATCAGTTTTAGTTATTATTTAACTCTTAACTCGAAAGTGTCGATGTTATAAACATTTTTCTTTGTGAATTGTGACAAGCAAATCATTAAAGTTTCTTTGATGCCACCTACAGGCGTACAAGTGGTTATTAAGTGAAATTCCCAGTGTATTAAGTTCAAATATCTGTGTATTTTTTAAAGTGTATTTTATGTAAACATGCCAAAATCTCTTTATATTCGTAAATCTCCAAAGCAGTTTATATTTAATGTTGCTCATATTCTGAAAATGAAAAAAACTACACTAAGGTTGTAAAGTCCGACCGGCAATCGTTTCACAAGTCTACGACTCTGTGCGTATCCACACACTGATGCTGGATCCAGACTTTATCTTCACCGCGTATCTTTTATAATTCTCAACTGTCATTAATAATATAAATAATTATTCAATATTTTTCTTTTTTGAACTATTTATACTAATGATATCATGCCGATTATGTACATATAAATATTATTACAATCGGAATAAAAAGTTTATCCGAAAAAATGTATAACTCTACAAAACCAAAACAAAAATTTGAAAAAAAATATTTATATTCAGGGCATTACACGTAACAATAACCGGAAAATAACTTTTTTTCCCCAAAAACTCTCGATCTGGTAAAATCATGAAGTTCAATAAAGGCATAAAGACTACGAAAAACTGTGGGTTTTTAAAAATATTAACAAAAAAAACTACACATATTTTTTAAAAAAAATGCATATCAGTATAAAACAAGTTCAGGATAAAACAATTAACATTTATTACATTATTTTTCGTTTGCTTGTAACAACGAATCAAAGTCAGGGTACTGTAATAAAAATCCAGCTAATGGGTGGACGCACAACGTTATACAATTTTGTATTGTTATTTTAAAGTAAAAAATAACTTTTCATAATCAACGAAAGGCTCTTTAATAACGACATCCAAATCACAAAATCAGCCGACTGATTTAGTGTTCGCCTTCGTTATTGACACCTAACTTAACAACAAAAACAGGAACCCATGGGGTAAAACACCATTCTTCGCAAGATCTTCCTTGTTTGAAGTTTTCTTAGAAAACGCTCCGTCCTTTTCTTTTCACGCGAACCGTAATAATTCTGCTTTCTAGGAAACGTTTATTTACGGTTTTGAAAGTGAAGTGGTCAACTTTTACATAAAGTCTGGAGTTTTTGTAGAAAAGTGTTGTGTGTGTGTGTGTGTGTGTGTGTGTGTGTGTGTGTGTGTGTGTGTGTGTAAATAGCAAGTTGGTTTATATAGCTAAAAAAATCAGTTTTTTTAGTTCGAACCGTTTTAGTGCAGACTAGCTGCACCTTGCACCTATTGACAGGATTTAGACGTCCCTCGCGGTACCCGAGTCTAACACACACTTACACTTACAACACTACACTTACGACTTTAACACTTTACACTCACACTTACATTTAGGTAGGCGATAATAGCCTCAATGTGCTATTCGCCTTAAAATAACAAAAAAAAAAAAAAAAAACGTTAGTCTGACTGGCATAAAGTATTGAGCTTAAGCAAAAGAAAGGAAGTTTATGCAACTTTGCAAGAACCACTGACAAATTCCTGGCGTACAAATGTAACAAAAACCAGAGAAAAATCAGAAACGCAACTGAAACTGAAGAAAATATTGTTTTAATATCTTTTGGTCAACTAAACTGAAGTTTACAGGCTTTTTACTCATTAAAATATAATTACTGCATTACAGTTAAAACTCGAGATTGGCTAGATATAGAAATGGTAAAAATACCGCTTGTAATTTTAGCCTATTTAACAGTTTAAAATGATAATCATTCCAAATACTTAAAATCTTAACTTTTTACCATATGAAAACATATCCTAATTTATACGGATTTTAATGGTGCTTATGGATAGTTAAATCAGACTGAAAAAACTGTTAGAATTTCGCTTTACCCGCAGCGAGACAACTGTGTGTTGCGAACATAGCTTTCATATTTGTAAATTTTTTCCCAAATACTGTCGCATTTCTTGTAGCTTAGAACAAACAATATGTAAAACAATTAAACCCATTTTAAGATTAACGTTTGTTGTTGACAATATAACTTTAACCTAATACAGTTTAGGCAATTATTTCGAATACGTGCAATAATAAAAGTTAACAACCAGTAAGATACCAGTTCTGTTCGCCCTGCCTTTCCAGCATTGCCAACATAACAAACCAACGCACAACACACAGATGTCTATAATGACACGCACAGATACAGCTAGACGATAACGTCACATAAAAAGTATCTAGCAGTTAATCTGCGGCAAATAGGTACAATAAGGTATTTTATAGGTTCTAACAAGATGTGTGCGGATTGCGGAGGTATAAGGTACGTGGGAGGAAGTGACACCAACCATCTTCCTGAGTCCTGCTTGGCGTGGCAGTAAGGAAAACTGTTAGCACTATGCACTTGGAAGGAGATAAGCCAGACCTGAGAATGTGCATATGACGGGTCACCCTACACTTACAGTTTGACTGAACATATTAATATGTTAGTTCATGGAAAATGATCGCCCACCTATAGGTTATCTTAATATGGCTGACTGCAGATATTGGCCGCTAGGCTGTAGGGATGGGGGTTTCTGCTATTTTTACAAAATATCAACGAACAGTTTGTTGAAAAAAACAACTGTTTTTAAAAACAGCTGAAAAAAAACAGGTTTAGAAAACTGAAACTCGAAGTTGTATTAGCAGCTAAAACATAAAGCACATACGTACAGTTTTCTAAGACTACTTTTTCATTCCCATTACCACCATGTCCTTAACTGTTTTTGGGTGTAAAGCATTTAGAAAAAAATAATCCTTATAAGTGTAGTAATAATTAAATTACATTCTCAAAACGTAATATATATGTATGCAATTTTATATTTACAAAATGCAATGAATTTCTAATAGAAGCATTCTTTTTTTTACTTAAAAATTAAATAGCCTTTGCATATTTACTGAAATGCAAACAATTTAGAATATTTTTAGTTGATTAAAAAATATTGATTGATAATAAATAAAAAAAATACGTATAAATAAAATTAGTTTAGAAAAAGTTCTAAAATAACCTAAAATTGTTCAAGATATATAAAAGAGTAGATATTGTGAATTTTAAAAAGTCCACACATCCAATAAATAATTAAAAACTATGCACTTAATTCTAAAAACATAAAAAAAGTAAAAGAAAACTTTCAAAATTGTCCACTAAATATTTTAAAATTTCTAAACACAAAGTAAACTACGCAGAAAAACTAATATAAAACACAATTATGGCTGTTTTCACAGTTTAAAAAATGCTTGAACAACAAATTTTACATTTAAAACTTTCAAATAACTCGCAACAAAATAGAGATAAACGTTGACAACGCCCAAACAGTTCTTACTTCACTACGTTGCAACAAGAAACTTTGAAATAAAGGGAAAAAGCATAGCAGGTTAAAGAAAAGAAATTAGCAGGAAAACAGCAGGAAAACAGTTAGCAGGAAAACAGCAGGAAAAAAGTTTTAGCGCTTACGGCAACGTTCCAATAGAACGTTGGTGGTGGGAAAATCCAAACAGCTGTTCCTTGTTTAACAAATCACGATCCAGTCCAAATCAAACTGCTTGTTTCCGTTTGGAAAAGCAGTTTGTTTTTCGTATATAGAAAAACAGTTTTTTTTAACAGTTTGGTGTTTTCTTACCCACCTCTAGGCTGTGTGAGCTAGAGATCAGTAATCGCTTTAGTCTAACAAGTTACACTTTAGATAGACTTAAGTCACTGTGCCTGATATAAATTTTCTCTTACCTACTACAAAAAACCAGTAGACCTCGCAGTGTATTGTTAGTTAATAGTCCGGCCACCGCTCCACGACAGCGCTCCGCGCGCTCGTAACCTTTTCCTCTAATTTAACCGGTAACCGTAATATCTAGGAAAATGTAATTGGAAATTTTATTGGTCTCCACTAAGTGTACAAAATTATGACAAGTCTGTGGTTACATGAAACAACCAGCAATTACGATAGTCATCGCTTAATCAGAGACCGCCATCTTGAAACGCAACTGACGGTAAAAAATCTTACACAAGTGCGTTCAGGCTATAAAAGTACTTTCATACCAAATTTAAAAACTTGGGTTAAATCAATCATTTGGCAAATCAGAGGCTTCCATCTTAAATCGGAAGTGAATGAGAAAAAAACTTATATATTCGTCGTTCGCGCTTTATACAAGGTATCTTTATTAAACCAAATTTTAAATCAATCGGTCAATGCGTTTTGCCAAAACTTTGTAACAAACACACAAACCAAATGCCGAACGGTCGAATTGAAACAGAGAGCTCGCTTAGCTCGTTTTATTATTTGCATTAATTAAAATTTCTTCCTGTTAACAAAATATGCCAAACCTCAAGTCACTGAAGCATCGGCACTCTGAATTGTACAGACAATACCCAAGTTTGTGGAAAATGAAAGACGATTCTTATTCAGATAGAATACTAAAAGATAAAACCCACAGTAAATTCCTAGCTTTATGCAATCAAAATATAACAATTCAAAAAACACATCTGCAAGACGCTTTTTTGCAAAGAAGTAAGTAAAACGTCAAAGCTTCAAGATATGAATTGCAAACTAATGACTATCGACAACAAAGTCCAAGGATATATTCATTATTATATTAAAATGTAAGTAAGTGCGAGGCGACAAACACTCGACCACACTAATCACCTCTTCCATGGGTACATTCTGCTAGCGTCCCTCGACAGACAGCCAGCGGCCTGAGTCAGTGAATCAGTAGATGACTGAGTACCAGAAATTAATACAGAATCTATAAGAAGGGCACTTCTTGCCTGAAATAGTCAGCACATTTTATTCGGTCAAGAACGCTACTTGGATTCCCCTCCGATAGGCAGCGCTGCATGTCTTTTCTGAACTTGTAGCTCAGAGAGAGACAGACATATGGCATTCTCTGTCTCTCTCTTCCTGCCAACAGCTGAGGGGTTGAGCGAAAATTGTTCTATGTGACGTCGCAGGTTCCTAAACTTTCGTTTTTATTACGACAGTAAGCCTGTCTATTTAATACAAAACATTGCTTTCTTCCTTTCCTAGACATCATGATTTTCTGAAGTTGAACTATATATTTGACTGAGTGCTATTTGATAAATTTAACAGTAATATTTTGTGGAACCTTAATTAATGCACATGCATTTTAAACATTTAAAATTATAAAAACTTAAAAAAACTGCATAAAATACCCTAGTTTGGATCAATTACTACATTTTTTATTTCATAACATATAAAATTTCTATTCCTAAAATATTTTAAATAGTGCGGTCCATAGATTCTGTATTCATTGGTACTAGTAAACAACTTTTATTTTTTCAAAGAATTTTGTAAAAAAATGTATATACCACGTTTTATAGAAATTTTCTTTTCGTTTTGACACCAAATTTGAAGGAAACCATGAAAATGTGAAAGCAAAAGATAAATAAATATTTATCTGTAGAAATAATTTTTCAGAGGGTAATTCTCTAGAGTTTTGTACAAATATGAACTAAAAATTTCAATGTACCGTGTAAATATCGTTTGTTTAATGAAACAACATTCAAGCCGCCGGGATACCTGCCGAGAGGCGCTAGCACAATGTAGGCCCTACTCTTGGAAGAGGTGATTAATGTGGTCAGCTAACTTCCGACTCAATCTGACTTCAGTATACAGCACGGTCGCCGATAGTTCGATAGTTGGAGCTATCGATAGTTTCGATACTATTGGCAAAAAATAATCGACACTATCGATGGTTTGAAATTATCAAAGTTAATTTACTTTTTAAAGCACATAATATATAATTAATATGGCCGCCCCTGCCATGCTGTCAGTCAAATCGACAAAAACTGAACACTAACAATAACTTGTTATAAAAAATAAAATATCATCATGACCACACTTTAGGTACACAGAAAATATATATCTCTGAAGGCTCAGCTTGATTTTTTCTTTTTGAAAGAACACCAAATATATGACTGGGGGGGGATATTTTTGAAGTAACAAAACTGGAAAATAATAAGCCTAACGAACGATACTGCGGATAATGATACAACTCAGACTAAGGTAAAATCACAGTTCCTTTTTCTCTACTTTTACAGCTGATATCGACAATTTTAAGAAATCCTGCATAATATGTAGACAGAAAAAGTGACTTTTACTTTCCGACTAAATTATACGAATGCAAGGAGACAAGGTAAAGCACTCAATAAGTGCAATTAGATTAGGAAGCAATCAGCAGCAATAATTATTCTCTAAAAAGGGGTAATGAGAAAGAAATCTACCTTATCGATTGTTCTTACGAGCTATCGATAGTTATCGATCGTCTTAAACAATCGATACTATCGATACTACTATCAATCTGTCGGCAACTCTAGTACACAGTGTGGCTGACGATTTGTACTGTAAATGAATGGACAACAAGTCGGTTCACGTTATGTAAAGACCACTACCTGCATGCAGGCAGTGTAAATGTGTGGGTGTACTGATATATAGGCATACTGTTCTTTATCACTGGAAATTGCCTGAAGATTAGCTGTAAGTCCCACACGAAGTAAAACAGACAAAACTAACCGACCTGCACAGTTATTTTTCATTGTAACATTCATTTTAAAATAATCACGCCACTCAGATGGAAGATGACGTGATGGAAGCGAATTTCCAAAAGTATGTTTTAATCTTTTCCATTAATTTTGAAATTTTTCCTTCACTATCATAACCAGTATTAAAATCTTAATACACTAGCATTCTAAACTACTAAATGTCATAGAATATACAAAAATAAAAATAGTTTTTTCAATTTCAACTAATTTTGAAAAACTAAAAATGTTAATTTATACAGTTTTCTAATGATTAGGATGTTTTGTATATGTTTTAATCAAAAATTGGACTAAAATTGCAAACTTGGACGTGCTTAAAACAAAAACACACACACACACACACACACACACACACACACACACACACACACACACACACACACAATTTTAACGACTTATCACAAAGAAATCTACAGGACAGGATCGGCGCTCACTTAAACGTCCCGGGTCTTACCATGACGGCAGGTCTAACAGCTTATTTTCCAATGCAAATTCGCTAAGTTTGTGTTGATGTCATTTAAACATATATATAAATCGATTTTAAAAGAAAATCAGCTTGAACAATTTCGTTAACCAAATTCCGTTCAAATTATTAAAATTTATGGCATTCAAAATCACAACACCAAATAGCTTTCTTATCTTAAAATGTTTTGAACACCTGATTTCACTATCGTAATCAGCGTTAAAATACGCATCAGATTTATGTTCAATGCAATTTGAACATTGTAAATGCCATTTTATGCGTATTTTATGTGCTTTTTTATGCGTTTTTATGTTTATAAAAACAGTGATTATGTAAATCAGATTTTCAAAAAAAAGTCTTAACATAAATAAATGATTGTGTGGACGTTCGCTTCAATCACGTTAGCCAGACAATTTATTCAAACCGACATAACTAACGATAGCTCTATCAAGTATGTTCCTTGCTCTAAACCAACAAAAAAACTCGTTCATTATTAATATTTTACTTAAACCTATAAACATTTTTTACGTTTTGATCAAACTTGATTAACAGTTACACAGTATCAACAAGTGAACACGGAAGCATGGTAAACATCCCGGCAATTTATTAAAATATTCTGAACACTTCATGTTGCCGTCCATTTATCTGGAATGTTTCATCTGTGGCCACTAATCTGGTAAATAACCGATCCACCGGCCTCCGCTGTCGCTCACAGATAAAAACTTTCCCTCCAGATCTAGCCGTGATAGGTGCAACTATAATTTTTAAACTGTAAATGTTTTCAACACGCACAGGTCTTTACGCCACCCATGGAGTGACTACAGCACAATACACGTAAACAATCCGCACAGTGTTGTCAAGTTATGGTATACAGGGTGTCCGAAGGTTTCCACTGGAACTCTTCAGTAGTATGGCGTCTACTCGGTTTCTACGTAATTGAAAATTATTGTCAGAGTGCATATCCTGTTAGATTTTTAAATTAGGGCTAAAAATGTTTAGAGAATGACCTAATACCTGATGTAAATGACCACCAATGACATCATTCAGGATGACCAGTTTACAATAAATTGAATCACACTGAATCAAATACAGCATAGCACAGGACTTTACGAATGTTCTTAACGTATTATTAATTTACCAGATCCATATTTACATTCAAATTAGTTCATTCGATGAGCGTGGTCATAACCTTGTCGGTGACGTTTCTTGTTTTATTGACATATTTCAACGGTATATTAAACATTATCACTCTTGTTCGTTAGATTCTTTCAAAAAATGCATACTAAGATTACACAAAAGAACCTATTTCAAAATGTACACGCTTTAATTTCAGCTGTTTAGTTTAGAACACGAAAAGAAACTCACGAGCAAAGACTTGAACTATTTATTAAAGGTCACAGATCGAAGACAAACATGTAAAACCATAAAGATAAGAAGCATGAGAGCGAACCTAGCGGCAGCTCGAGGCGTTAATTTAATGGCGCGCACAGATTACCCATACGGCTAACTACCGTTCGCCCTCTAGCGCTGCTATTTCTGTGGACCTACAATTAAACAGCTGAGCTGGGACTCGCTTTGACATTTCAATAGTTTGAGAACAGGTTTTGGCCGAAACAACTGTTTACATGACCGGTAGCGGACAGTACTATTGTAAACAGTGAACGGGTTATTAAATCCGCCTTCGTTCTTGAATTTGTTTATGTTGGCACACCTGGAATGTAGAACGCCTCCGTCGTTCTGTGTTACGGTTGGAAATTTGTGAAACTTCTAAGGATATGCGCAATGTGGAACATGAAAAGGGATGTAAAACAGACAACAGATGTGGCTGTTCAGTCAATGAAAAGGTAACTTTATGCACGAGTACGCCACTTCTCATCCACTAGCAATGATACTGAGATATTCCGGTCGGTCGATGGCTCTTGTACATATGGCAGTTCTTGTATAAAAAATGAACTCTATAAATCCATTCCGTAAAGTTTTTTCTTAACGTTCATACTGGTTTTAACGGAAAAAGTGAAAGCTTACGGCAGCAACAGCAATCACCAACCTACCTAGCAACGCAATTTGCAGACTGACCGGTGCCTTAGCCGCTTCGAGCATTGTAGTCAATGTTTTTTAAGTCGATGTTCGATTTTTTCACATCGATGATAGATAGTCGAAGTTTTTTATACATCGATGGTTGACAATCGATTTTAGACTTTTTTTCAAACGATTTATCTTTTTTAAAAGTTTTTAATGATTGGTTGCATTTTTTGTTATTTGAAATTATGACATATTTGTTTCGCCTTTTTTTAAATCAATATAGTTAAATTGTCAAGAAAGTATTAATGTGGCTGAACTAAGCAATAGGCTACGTTATACCCCCCCTTACCTCTCACGAATCATCAATGTTGACTTCACTTTCACTCTCTAATCCACCAACAAAACACCCTCTCAATTTCCCAAAACATCGATATATTTTGTTCGATGTTTTAGTGACATAGATTGATTTAACGATGTCAATCGATATTTTTTCTATCGATGCTTATCCCTACCACTGAGTTTAAGAACCTAAAACCTTTAGAGGTTTTCGTTTAAGAAATAATCGGTGCACACAACTTTCTCGCTGACTTTATGGAAGCAAATTTCCAATTTCTTATCTTACTATAAATTTGTTCATCGTACACTCTTCTACGGATATAATTTCATCATCACAACCAGTGTTCCAGTCTGCATTAATTAGCTAAACTGTACAGCTTCCTAAACAATTTTTTGTGCGATGACTGTGAGATACCTGACTGTACAATACTTTTGCAATACTGTATTTATCCATAAACTTTTAACCGCTATTTGTCCTTAGTTTTTGGATCACGGACTCTTGACACAACCCGTACGATTTGTATTCTTATTCAAATCTTGTACAATGTTCCAGCTTACCGTTTAGCCGCTACAGGTCACATAGTTACAGCGTAAGTATAACCTGACCCAACCAGACCACTTTGCAGGCGCTACGCACTCAACACTTTTGCCGTCCTTGCATTAAGATAAGAGGCATCGACGTGGGAGAATGTCCAGCACCATAGCGAGAGATTATGCGAAGATAATACCGTATTTTGCAAGGCTATGACATTCTTCACTCAGAGTAGACGTCTGTAATTCCCCGGCTACTGATAAATCCATCTCGTCACACAGCAAATTGGCTACAACTTCTATGAAACTGTGAACGCAAGAATGAAATGAGAACGTTGTGATGTCTACGAAATGATCGCTGCACGCAGCTGTCTCGCTGAATTTCTCGACATTACTTTTATTTATCTGAAACTCTGTTTACACCATAATAATAACCACAAGTCCGCTGTTTTCGATATTTGAAATAGCAGCCATTTTGAAACTGTTAAACGGATTTTGTTGAGCGACGAATTTGTCCAACAAAATCGATTTTGCTGCCAAGTTTGAATCATATCGGACCAAAATTGTGACCGCGAGAGTGCTAACACACACATACTATTCTACAGATCAGGATCGGCGCTCATTTCATTGGTTTTATCATGATAGAATATTTCTCACGGAAATTCGCAAATAATCGAAAAAATACAAATACAAATATAACCTACAGACAGCGGACAACTCACAAAATCCTTACAAAACTACACATTCTGAGCAAATACGGTGAATAAAGTTCTGAGAATATTGTGCGTGTTATTTGCACACAGACCACGACTTATCGGCTCAGATAGATTGCAAATCTGCTTGTAATTGGTAAAGTAATATGCAAAGCTAACACTGACAAGGTCAAAGTATTTGTAACAATAGTTTAATCCACTCGCACAGCTAGTGATTGTTAAACAGCCTCTCACAGATTGGCATCAAGTCAAACCTTTATTCAAACCCTTTTCCTATTAGTGTTGTTTACTATATGCATTACTTTTGCACGGTCTATTTAATCCATTAAAAACGAATCTAGAAACTGTGTATTTCAAAATTAAAACTACAAATGATTATATTGTTTTTTCCTTCACATTGGAAAATGACCATCGTGATAAGACGCAGACTTCCTTATCTGTAAATGAACACGAATACTTTCATTAGAGCACTTTTCGAAAAGCCGTTAAACATTTTGTTATTAGTACAGTGCAGCGTATTTATTTCAAATAACACTGTATCAGCGAATTTTCATCGGAAAATAATTCCGGGCGGCCACCAAATGCGGAGCGGAATGAAGATGAACGGCGAACGGAAGCGGTGTTCAGTCAGTTTAAAGAACGCATTTTTATCTTTGAAACCTAAATATTTAGGCCTACTGCAAGGGATTCTAGGGAACTATTATGTTTAAAAACCTTAACCTATATAACAAGAAACAATAACTTTGGAGGAGTGGTCAGCATGGTGGGGGAAGCGGAGTCAGCTTCAAAACCGCACTGGACAGAGCCAAAGCTAAGCGGAGCGGAGCCTAACGATGCTTGACTTCGCTCGGCCCCTACATTAAAACATTAGGTTAGGTTTTGAATGCGTAGTCAGTGCAACTCCGTTCCGCATTTGGTGGCCTATATATTGGACCCGCCATCATGGTAAAATGAGCGCCAATTTGTGAAGGGCAGTTTAAATTGCATTTATATTTGTATTTTTAGCATTCCAGCGTTCGCAATTTTAGTCCAATTTGATTCAAACTTCACACACAAATTTAAATTTAAGTTGTAACTCGGACAGTTTAATCAGGTAATCAACAATATTATTTCACCAATTTCAAAATGGCGGTAATTAAAAAAACCTTTTCTTTTCCTTACACTTTTTTCTTGTAGTAATTACCATTGAAATGTACATAAATTTTGGGTAAATTTTGGAAAGCAACAATTAGCCAAATGGATGTAGTTCATGATTTAATGCAGTTAATTCCGTTTAGGTTGGCAAGTTTTCTACCTCCTTGCAGATATATCTTCATTAAAATAGAGCATCAATACATTTTCTATGTCTTTTATATCAGTAGAACGTTGTTCTCTCACAGCAGCCAACAAAAAGTTTCGAATCACTCTTGATACACTCACAACACTACTCCCGATCGTCTGTGATTGAGACCAGCGTAGGTATTCACAGTGGCTCGGATCAGGAGAGATCCCCAGGAGCATCCAATTTTTGCTTACCTCCGTCTTGCATTGCGCGTGGAAGTCTTGAACAGAGACTTAGCAAATGCAACGACTTCTGTAAACACAGGATTTAATGGCTTCCTTCCTCGTTTCTATTAATAACTTCCGGGTGTCAGCTGTGACTGAGAGGTAAAGAGCCAACAAGACGTAATTGAAACTCGCTTACCTCAGTGCTGCCATACCACCCAAGCAAAATTATAATAGAAAATATGTTAAAGTTACCTAAACTACTCAATGCAGTATTGTAAACATAAATTAATATAAAAGTCCCTATGGTTGCTTTAATTAGATTCTACACCGACTTAGTTAATTCTAGAGAAGAACTAAATACTATAAACGATAGTCTACCAGATACCAAAATATATCAGAGCACAAAATAAAAAGTTCATTCCACTAAACTATAAACATTTTCAAAATAATATAGGCTACGCTATATTTTCCAACATTGAAATTAAAATTGATTTAACGAACATTTTAAACACCTTATGTAATTTACAAGCAAGGACGGATTAAACGGGGGGGGGAAGGGCACCGCCCTTCCAGTTGCAAAAGAAACAAAATGAAAAAATATAAAAGATCCTATTTTACTTCCATAAAATGGAAGTATATATTCAGCTTCGAGGTAGGTATTCCAGAAAAGGAAAGGAGATATCTGAGGCCTCTGAAGAGTCCGAAACTTTCAAACTTATATGTATATGAAATTTTGTCCGTATGTACATACATACATTTGTGCCCTTTGTCTGTTCATTTTACCTCAGTTTTCACTGACTACTGTACTTCGTCAACGACAGTTGTGAGCTGACAGTTTTCTGCTCTAGGTTTTATCCCTAGATTTTAGGTTAGGTTCTTTAACTTGCGATGACAACATACACCATACGGCACCACCGTGTTTACTTTCCTTCCGAAGAAAGGCATGTTTGCTGATTTATAATCACACTAAAAATCCCACAAATCTCGAGATCCGATCCCACAA
Source organism: Callitettix versicolor (assembly GCA_022606455.1). Classification (NCBI taxonomy): domain Eukaryota; kingdom Metazoa; phylum Arthropoda; class Insecta; order Hemiptera; family Cercopidae; genus Callitettix; species Callitettix versicolor. Next base: position 27,739,966 of record CM040183.1, read on the forward strand.
CTTTTTACGAAGCTAACGTTCTAAACACTACTCTACCAGCACTGGCATATTCCTGTTATTTTTAAAATTTAAGGTAGATAATTAGCAATTTAAAGCTATTACAAATGCAAATTAAGAACTTACAAAATACTATTACACAATTTTTAATGTCTATATTTTATCTTTTAACTTGCTTCTATGTTAACTTTTATAGAATTTGTGGGTTTTTGTATTAGTTATGTAAATGAAACCAGTTTTGCAAAAGTTTTAAAAACTATATGTCTATAGAATTGATGTAATTTTTCTGTCCCCACATTGCATTAACCCGTCACTTGACACAGGAAGTACGATTATATTTTTAAACATTTCTTCACTGACCGGATTCTGAATGACAAGCCACAGCCTACTTTACTGTTATCACTTCTACGTAATAGGGCAATACTTCGGACCTTCCAAAGAAAGCTTCGATAACCTCTGTGTGCCTACAGATCAAAGACACACAAATTTATATTTAAAACGAAACCAAACACACAATCAATGAATTTCTTTGTGACCTAATTTATTCTCGTATCCAATTATCATTTACTTGTTTTTATTCGTCAAATAATTTTTAAAAAATAGCACCGGCTCGCAACTGTTTCACTGACGTGATAGAGGCGAAGTCCCCAAAATATTTTTTCACCTTACCCTGTCTGGAAATTCTGATTTACCGTCATAATCAACGTTAAAATCTGCACTATGGTTAAGACAAAAAGTTACGAAATTTTAAAGACCGAAATAGCCGCCAATGTGAAAGTGTTGAACGGAGTTTGCTGGATAACGAATTTGTCCAAGCTACGTATTAATCGATTGTTGCGCAAAGTTTGAATGAAATCTGACCAAAACTGCGACCGTCAGGGTGCTAATACAAACACATTTATATATTAGGCCTATGTTACACTATTATATATAAATTTTATCGACCCTTCAAAAAAATTATTTAGAGTCCAGGATAGCGTGTTCATTTCAAGGTAGGCTACTGTGTCCTGAGTTTTAAAAGGTTGGCAATTTCCTCAACCTACCGACTATATAGCCTACTGAAGGCTCAAGAAAAGAATTTCTTGAGCAAGCTCAAGAAAGACCTGCTGTTATTTTTATGAAATAATTTAGTTTGTGACCAAATCCTTCGGAAACAGCGCCGTTGTAACTAAAATGAGATGAAAATAGTTTTCTACTACAATTAAACCTGAATTTGTTACACGTTTGTTACAGGATAATACATTTTTGTATATATTAGTGTTCAAATTTAAAAAAGGGGCTACACTTTTGATTTTCTGGGTAACGATTAGTCGACAGAATGTTACCGACAGTCGTATATCCGATTTAGGAAGCCGCCTCGGTGGCCTAGTTGACAGCGTACTGGGCTTTCACCCCGAGGACCCAGGTTCGATTCCCGGCCAGGGCTTGGCATTTTCATACGCTATAAATCATCCCATCGCCTGCATTAGCCCAAGTGTACACAATACTTGGACGTTAAAAAAAAAATCCGATTTAGGGTTCGGTGGTCGATGTGCCTCAGTTTTGCCAACTCTTCAGACCTCAATTATCGTACAATACATCCAAAATTATCGTATTTCTACCAGTTATTTCGTACGGTTTGCCTTGTTGCTTGGCCGTTTTCATCTGATTTTTTCTGTTCCCTTTGTGTCTGCACGTGAAAACAGGCGTTTAAAGGTTATATTTTCTAAAGCGGTTTATAAGTGGTGAACTAAATGTATTAAAATATTATAAAACGTGTACCGGTAGTGGTCACGGAGTAGGTGAACCTTCAAACCAGATGACACTGCTTCTTCAGAAAATCGATGACCAATGGCTGCTGAGTACGAAAAACTGAAGAAATAAATTACTAATGAATTCTGGCGCACATACAGTTGAAAAGTTTGCATGACAATTTAGGAGCTAGCTAACTTTGCTCTGCTGTTTTAGCTCTTCCATTCTCAAACTACCTGTTGTGAACGTATATTTTCCAAGACAAATTTGACAATAATCGAAATTCGGCAGCACAACGTGCATCAGAAGGCAATTTTGAAACACGTTCAAATACGTTATCGCTTATGACGAAGACATTTACCAAAATCCGAGGAACCAGCGCTGATGGTTATAAAAGATCCGTAATCTCGAACAGAATGGACGCAGATACAGAGTGAATCATATAGTGAAATTTTGTCCCATGGATCAGATTAACAATGGCGAAAACTATCTAGTTTTGTATTGGTTTGACAGCAAATTAAAACACTAAAGATTTTAATAATTAGGATTATAATCTATTTTCTTCCGTTTATTAGTCTTTTTTATTCACCTCGTAAAGCTACTGCGGTTTCGAAACTGCAATGTTTCATCTTCAGGCAGTAATACAAAATGTCAAATCCCTTTGTCGAAGTCGTCACAAAGTTAACATAACATTGAAAACACGTCACAAACACTAAACACAATTACACGATTTAGTAAGTAGCTTTTTCGAGGCGAGTAAAAAATATTACTCCCCGCAGGGGGTGCAGACTAGCTGCACCTATTGAGAGGATTTATACGTCCTCGCGGTACCCAAGTCTAACACACTTCCACTTACAACACTACACTTACGACTTTAACACTTTACACTCGCACTTACATTTAGGGCGGCGATAATAGCCTCAGTGTGCTTTTCGCCTTAAAAAAAAAATTACTAGACGGAAGAAAGTAGGTCAAAATCCTAATCATTTAAATATGTGATCCGGTGGCTGTGTTACAAGAACGAAAATAAAGATTTTAGTTCACTGAAGTTTACACTTTACGTGTTAAAATAAATAGCCTATTAAATAAATCATGCACTTTAACTTTAAGTACACCCTAAAAAGTTTTTTTTAATTTGATGGAATTAAACATACCTTTAGGCGAAGTCCAAGCACTGTCAAAATTAACTTTTGGCTGCAAAAAATTTGATTTTTCTAACGAAAATATTGTTGGGTCGGCTTGAACTAAAATTATCGTACAAACAACCATATCGTACATCGTACGTAAGCATGAATTATTACAAAACGTATTATCGTACGGTGTCAGTCTGATGGGTGGCATTTCCTTCCCCTTATCCCGTGCCCTTATTAGTCTTAACTGGCATACAGTATGAATGTTAAGAAAAAAAGATATTCGATCTTTTCAAAACATGGAAGAACACACAATCACTGCATAGCACTCACACAAGCAAGCACGTCACACGAAAACATACACCGTCTGATAGCCCGAGGTTATTTGCTTGTGTTAAAGGGATTTACATAAATTTCCATTATTTTAAATTGTTTATTAAGTGAGATCATTATATCGTATGCGGCATGTTCGATCATATTATCGAAAACCAATCTTCCAGAAAATTTAACAAAACTGTCCGAAGGTAAATTTATCTTCCTATTACGACCATCTGCGTTCGTCGTATTAAATTATTCACTTAATTTCTTCATGTACGAGTATGTAAAGGTTGAAATTAACGTGACAAACAACAGTCTCACGGACGTGATAGAAACGAATTTCCAAAAACAATTGTTCATTTTAACTTTTTTTGAAATTCTAATTTCACAATCAATCGGCATTAAAATCTGCGTATATTAGCATTTTAAACTATTAAATTTTATTAAAAACTCAAGAACCCTACCGCCGTCACCTGTTAATTTCAACGGATTTTGAAAATTCAAAATGCTAATTTATTACTTTTTAACGCTGATCACAACGGTAAAATATTATGTTCAAAAATAGTTACGAATTTTTAAAGATTTTAAACTGCCGTCATTTTGAAACTCTTGAAGGAATACTGTACTGAATAACGAAAAGCTATTATCACAATCAACATTTATGCCAAGTTTGAATCAAATCAGAGTAAAATTGCTAACTCGAGCTTGCTGGTACCCATTTTTATTTATCTATTTTAAATTAATTTGGACAAATTAACATTTGAACGCCGATTACGATGCTAATCTCAAATTAAAGCATAAAATAACCTTACATTTATATTTACCTAACCAATAAACAATGATTTCAAATGGGGTTTCATTTTTCTGTTAAAGTATTTCATTTAATAGCCGAAATGGGACTTGCATAGAACTAAACTGTATATTTAAACTATCATTATTTCCCTAATTTGGTAAACAATCGTGTTATCTGGGGGTTTCATTTTTGTATTGAAATTTCCTAATAATAAGAATTATTTAAAACCTGCACGTAGGTTAACCTATACATGCACTACACTAAAACTTAACTTACAGTTTTTATTTTCTTAATCTAGTAAACAATTTTTTTACATGTAGTTTTTCTCTGTCGAAATTCAATAATAATAATTTGAATAGCCTAGGTGAAAACTGCACGTAGGCTGACCTAAACATATATTACACTAAAACTAACCTTACATGTTTTATTTTCCCAATTTGGTAAACAATTTTTTTTTACATGTAGTTTTGTAAATTCTATAGTAATAATCTGAATAGCCTAACTAAAAACTGAACTTAGGCTAACCTAAACATAGGCTACACTAAAACTAACCATACATTTTTTTTTTTTTTTTTTGTTGCCTAAACAGAAACAATCATTTTACCTAGAGTTTCTCTTCCTGTCGAAGTTTGATAATAATAATTGGAATAGCCTAGTTAAAAAAACTGCACTTAGGCTAACCCAAACATAGACTCGCCTACCCTAAAACTAACCTTATATTTTTGTTATTTGCCTAAACTGGTAAAGAATCATTTTACCTGGAGTTCTTTTTTCTGCCGAAATCAGATAGGCCTAATAATAATTCAAATAGCGTAACTAAAACTTTAACGCAGGGCTAACTTAAACATAGGTTATAAGTAAAACTAACCTAAAATGTTTTAATTACCTAAACTAGTAAACAATAATTTTACCTGGATTTTCTTCTTTTCTGTCGGAATTCACGAATAATTCGAATAGCCTAGCTAAAAACTGCACGTAGGCTAACTAAAACTAAACTGTTAATCCAGTCTATTCACAGTAGCAGTAGTCTATCTATGATTACAGAAAACTAAAATACAAAAACCATATTGTGCCAGGTTTTTTCAAATATGTTTGTTTTAAATATACAAAAATTATTTTTTTATACAATTATATATAGCCTATACCTAGTAAATCCCATAAGTAATTATAATTATAAATTTCATTTGCACAATATTTTATATGAAATAAATTAATAATTAAAATAAAGTAAGTTTTTGTCAATGAACAATAATAATAATTCCGGAGTTATATAGGCTACACCTACATCATGTTTATTGTAACTTCGTATGACTTGAAATAATGGAAAAGTGTCTCTAACCTTAACTTTTTTAATTTCCTAAACTGGTAAACAGTAATTTCACCTAGTGTTCAACTTTTAAGTCGAAATTCGCTAATAATAAATCGAATGTCATAACTAAAAACTGCATTTTTATAGGCTAACCTATAAAATGGCATTTTCCAACATTAGCCTCTATCAGAATCACTACAGTCGTTTTGAGGTCGAGATACACATACATAAAAAAACATACATACAATAAACAAAGATTGCTAGTTTAATATTAGATATAAGCAAATCGAATATCCTAAATAGAAATTGCATTTATTCTAACCTTAAAATTAAACCACACACTAAAATTAACCTTACTTTTATCTGCTTACTAAAATGGTTAATATAGTGTTCTTACCTGGGGTTTCATTCTTCTATCATAACAATCGTGTTTGCCGCCTTCTCTTGCAGATATAAGTTCTTCTCTGGTCATTTCCGGGCGTACTTGGCTAAACGCACACACCACTAACACACCAAATAACCACATCGCGTGTACGTACGTCCTCATGGCCCGAGAATCCGGCACACACTGAGATCAAGAAAGCAACGAGTCAATGGTCCCCCACCACTTGACCAAGTACTACGTTAAGCTTCATTCATAGGCCTACCTGGACAACAAAACAAGTTTAATTGTTTTTTTTTATTTAAATTTGTTCGTGAAGAATAAAATATGATGAATGTTAACAGGTAATTAATACTGAGGCTAAATTAATCTTCATAAACAGGCAAAAACAATTGTTGTAATTTGTTAGTATAAATATTCAGTATTAGGCTAACATTGCTATTCAATTTTTAAGTAGAATAAGAAACTACTCATATTCAGTCATTTGAATACTAAATTCTTTTACATAATTAATTCCAAAATTATCTTTTATAGCTCTCAACCGCCCAGGTTATAGTGACGCATTCGTCTTGTCTGGATACTTGTGCGTTCTTTCCGTAAACGGGCTTCAAAATGTTCGAGCGAATCGAAAAAACCGACGGCAGAGTTTGTTTTTAGTCTTTTCGATTTACTTTGAAACCTTGAATTTATTTTATTGAAATTTGTAACACTGACTCAAGTTATGAATCGCCAAATATTATACAAATTTGAGCAAAATCCTATATGCCGTTTATGAGAAATTAGGCCAGTTTAAAAACGTTTATTAGTACGTTATTCTTGTAGTTTAAACATATTCCACAGTAGAATTATTTAAAACAATGTTTTAATCTAAATTTTTGCTGTGTGTTTTTTAAATAACAAAGGCACAAACAGTTTGGTCCACTGATATCCAGCACCACACCTCGACAAAGTTTGAAAGTCGGCAGATAGACAGTGGTTAGAAGCAGGGCTTGGCTAATCACGTGACCACAAGGAGATGACAACATCGATGATATCAGTTTAGTCACTCGCTTTTGTAAATCAAATGAATTTGATGGATCGACTTTTTTTAAGAATTTCAGGTCTTCTTCTACCTTCAGATATTAAACTTCTATTAATCTTAAAACGACCTGATGTAGCCTACTTTAAAATTTAACTTTAGTATCGTATTATGATTTCCTTTATATGTATGTATATATGTAGACCCTATATATATATATATATATATATATATATATATATATATATATATATATATATATATATATATAATTCAGTTATAAAGAATTAATTATACTACGTATCCAGTCCACCTAACACAAAATTATTAAAAGCATTTAAGGTTGAAATATACCGTAATTTACACAAACTTTAAAAAAGATTGTTTTTTAATACTATAGATATAAATAAGTTAGATCAATATTTAAATTATAATTAACGCGATTATACTACATACCCAACCCATGTGTCACAAAATATTACAGTTAAAATATATCTTGCATAAGCTTTGTACAAGATTGCTGTTCTTTAATGCTGTATAATTTAAGTCCAGTAATAAATATTCAAATTATAATTAACGCCATTATACTGCATACCAGCCCACCCAACACAAAGTTGTTAGAGCGTGTACAGTTAAAATATATCTTACACAAACTTTGTACAAGATTGTTCTTTAATTCTATATAAAATAAAAGGCAATGTTCTTATGTGTGTCCTCTATAGACGCAAAAACTACTGAACCGGTTTCGTTGAAAATTTCACAGTTTGTTCTTGTTATTGCCAGAAGTGTTTGCAGAGCGGTTCCACTACTACGCCTTTCCACAAAAATATTTTTTTTAACAAACTACTTTGTCTAGAGAGTGGTTTAAGTTCTTTAGACTAAGTAGTGCTGTTGTTTTGGCAATTGGATTTAATTACATTCTGACTTTCATAAAGTGAAAACAAGGGACATAATTTCTCCATAAACTACTAGCACCAAGGGTAACTTCAAACTATAATATAATTTATCTGTACTAAAAACGTTGCTTTGGTAGTTGCCTACATAATGAAAAACATCCGCTACTGAAATGGTAAAAGTTATTGTCCACTGATAACGTGTTTAGACTCTGGTTTGAATTAAATCCGATAGCACAACTACCTAGTGCTGTTGTTTTGACATTTGAATTTATTTACATTCTGACTTTTAAAAAATGAAGGTTAGAATACTGAAATATAGCAATGGCAAGATTGATTACACACGCACACACACAAAAACACATATGTACATACACATATATATATATATATATATATATATATATATATATATAGGCCTATCGTATTGATTTTAAACGATAACCTATTTTTTATAAAATTCTAAGGCCTTGTCATACAACTTGCACTTTAAGTAGATATTTTTTCAGACAATTACCAAGATCAAGTAATTACTCCGTCAGAAGTCCAGTGTAAATTACCTCGCCACAAATCACGTGCACTATAATTTTAATAATTTGAAAAATGAAATTTACAAGGTGGTTATTAAAATCTGGGCTTTGGAGCCCAGCCGCCAGACCGAAGCTTTTTAATTCTTGGCCAACTTGATCCAGATAGGTAATTTAATAAAGTCACTCTAGAATGCGCCTCAATCTGGCTGGCTGTCGGTGATAAATAATCTTCACATCATCAATTTGCAGCTGATGAGTCAATTGGTAAAAAGTAACAAGTCATAGGCCTACCCGGTTGCTGGCTCCAGAAGGCTGTGGCAGTGTTGCGTTTCTTTATTTCTTGTTAGACCTAACCTAATTTCAAAACTTGTTCGTTATTCCACTGATTACAGAAGCCGGACGGGTTTGTGACTGAAGAAAATAGTGCACGAACATTTCTCGACGTGTTTTTAGAGTCATTTGGCAAAGCGTCCGCCTGTCTATCAGTTGTAACGCACCTCTTACTCGAAAACAATGTGACCGATCACTACAAAATTTGACGGAAATGATCTTTGTAGCTGCCCTAACTCAAGAAAAATGTAGGGGTTAACGACAAAAAAATGTTTAGTGATAATTAAGGGGTAATATCTTAAGGTTAACAATTTTTGTTTTTATTTATCTAGTGAGAGGTGTAACTTGAAATGATTCGATTTCAAAAACTATATATATAGCGAGTTTAGGCCTATATATATAAAGCTGTGTCAGACATCTTCAAAAGTTCAAGTTTTCTTGTCGCCTCTTTTAATTTCGACATGTTATAGTCAGAAAAAATTCAATTAGTTTCGATTACAACTAAAAACATTTTTTCAGAACTTTTTGTATCTTAATATATTTTTTTAATTATGGGCGTCAACAAAAGTGTGTTTTGAAAAACCAACAATTTTAGACTGTTATTTTACGTTGCTTGACATTTTTCAGGGTGGGGAAAGTACAAGTATAATACTATTCAAAACTCACTTTTATGTTTGGACATCGAACACTTTTCAAAAGGAGCACACTATGAGCAGTACAGAGACGCGATAATGTAGGCCTATATGACAAGGAAATCAGCTGGTCTATTTTTCTTATGTAGATAGATATTCGAAACAATACGCCTACAGATCCTTCATACGTGCTTTAAAAGTAGGCCTACACTTAACTATTTCATTTATTGTTTACAAAAGAGCCTACTTTAAAAAATATTTGAAATAATTATTTATTTTCATTATTGTAACATAGCCACCGGACCACATATTCAAATGATTAGGATTATATACCTATTCTTCCCGTCAGTGGTCCTGTATGGCCTGAAGATGAAACTATAAAGTTTTGAAACCGCGGTAGCCTTTATGAGGTGAGTTTATAATTGACCACTGACGGGAAGAATAGGTATATCATCCTAATCATTTAATTATTTATCTTTATAAACTCTTTTTCTAAACGAATACTTGGAAATTATCTATAATTATGCTATTTTCCGTATTTTAATGCTGTATTTTAAACGTAATTTACATTATTATAAATTTAGTCTCAAACAATTTTAGACTATACAAGACCATAAAGGAGAGATTAGCAAAACTCCATCGAAAAAACAAAAGGATTCAGGGAAGGTTAAAATTTGCCCAATACAAAGCACTATGTAGTGTGGATAAAAACAGAATAAAATAGTTTGAAACACTGATAAAAATGGCCGACCAGATCGCAAAGTATATATTCTCCGTTTGTATAAGCTGGTGTCTGGATAACATCAACGTTTAGAGACGAGGTGATGAAGGAAATCGGCCGGCTGTGACGTCATCAACAGCTGAAGAAACACAGCTCATGTGGAACCCCCCCCCCCCAAGCGTTATACTGTTCTAGACGGGATAGTTCTATGAGTTAATCATCAGAAAAAAATACATTCAATTGAAGTAATGCAATTTTAAGGTTATTTGTACTTAATTGATTGTCAATGCAGATTTTGTATTTTTTATCAAATTTTCGACTGAAAATGTGCTATTACGGATGCCATCATTGTAAAAAACCAGCCGAAACCTTAAAATGAACTTCGATCATGAATTGTAGATCATTTTTTGAGGGTCGTTAAAAATTGTGTGTGTGTGTGTGTGTGTGTGTGTGTGTGTGTGTGTGTGTGTGTGTGTGTGTGTGTGTGTGTGTGAATCTAGCCATCGCGCTTAGATTCAAACTTGACACAAGTAAAGATTTTGGTAGGCCTAATAAATTGGACAAGTTCGTTACTTAGCCAAGTCCCTTTAACGTTTTTAAACAGGCGATCATTGAACATCTTAAAAAAAAAATCATAACTATTTATCTTACAATTTAATCCACACATCAGTATCATGTTTTGAAGTAAATATTGTAAATGAAAACAATAATCGCTGCACGCACCTGTCTCGCCGAAGCGATGTGACAGCATTTCCAATAAAAGTAATTTTGTAATAATTTTTTTATTTTCCGATTTTTCACATTCGAACCGGAAAAACGAGTACTTTTAATTTCTAAATGATTTTAAATTTACGAAGCCGTCATTAATTTTTGTATTTTTAACGTAATTTAAAATGCTAATTTATACAGATTTCAACCGCTGATTATACGATTCCTTTTAACGATTTAGAATGTCCGTCCTTTTGAGACGGTTCAACGGATTTTGCTGAGTAATTACGATGGACTTGTCCAAGCTAGTACTAAAGTTTTCTTTACTGTATATCGGAACTAATTTGCAAACGATAGTACGCATGCGCCCGCGAGCGCGTGCGCGCGCAAACACACACACAAGCTTATTTTAAGATTCTTAGTGTGAGTTTTGATAAGATGGCCGCTCTGACAATTAATTTTAAACAATATTTATAGTGTTTTAAAAACCATTCAGTAGCCTACACAATTCTGTTACTTAGTTTGTTAACCTACAGTTCGAGTGACAGACAGTTTTAGGTTAGTTTTTGGAATGGAAGCCTTGTTCGCCTCCACTTTCACAGATAGCCTATCATGACTTCCGACATCCTTCCATCCTTATCTTTTTTCTGATAGTGATTCGGCCCCGACTCCGGATGCTACTCTTTACATTGTTTTGTACAATGAATGCTTTAACTTTCTAGCGAAACAAAACACAAGGAGAATATCTCCAATAACCTTTATTACAACTAGTATATCAAAATAATTTATCTTGAGAATTTGGGCTATTCGTTTACAGGTCCTGTTAGATTGAGAGTAGTTTTACTTGGACATGTGTGTGTGTGTGTGTGTGTGTGTGTGTGTGTGTGTGTGTGTGTGTGTGTGTGTGTGTGTGTGTGTGTGTGCGCGCGTGTGTGCGCACTCTCTCTAAAGAATAAACTAATTAATCTATTTCATTGATAGTTGCAATATAAACTATGTCTGGCCTGCCCACACATATCGGAAACGTTTTTCCGTAACATAAAAAATGATGCATTTTTCTGTGAAGAAATTGGTTGAAATCTTAATTTCCAAAATCAATTTTGACGATTTTGATATAATATTGTACACAGGTATACAAACAAGAATGTATTGGTCGCTATATTGCGGAAAATATCGGGATTGTAAGGTATAGAATAATAGTAAAAAAAGTCGTATTAGTTTCAAAAGTCCTTGCTATGAAGATTTATGACAAATTAATGTAGCTAATGTGAAATATAAAAGGAATTTATGGTTTGAACGTAAATCGAAAAAACTAAACTCCGATCACAGTTGGATTTTTTTTAGTTGTTCATGAACAATACATTTTTTTTTGAAATTTGTTTCATTGAAATTTATCATTACGATGAACCAATGTTGAGGAACTATGCAGTATTTCATTTTTTTTGTAACTAAATTTTGAATAATTACCATTTTTAAACGTATGAATGTTTTCAACGGAATAAAAAACGTTTCCAAGCTACCACAAATAAATGTTAGGCTAAATTTGATTTTCAAGTCTTCAAATCAAAACCGAGACAATTGCGTGCCATTCACGATACTGGATATCACAACTACTGTATTTATTAATCTGATATTTATGAATGAAGTTGGTTATAAGTGAAATGTTAGATCAGTATTAAAGCCTTTGAAAACGATTCCAAGATAAGGCGTCCTCAATAAGAAGTGCAAGATCAACAACCTCGCCTAGCGCGCTATCTGGTGAACGGAGTCAAAGGTGAAGTGATAAAACCGGAGGGCCGCTCTCTGCTGCAACTTGGCTTTGATTTTAACGCGACGAAATAAATTCAGTATTAAACTGAGAAATCCTGCAAGTATTTGTAACGAATTGCCATTGGAAAACGAGTCCTAAGGAAGAACCTATAGGAGAGTCATTATGGTAAGATCCAGACCCGGTACTAAGTAAATGTAGGCCTACACAAACTCTACCGTTCGGCATTTGATTGTGCATTAGTTCCCTACACAGTTTTGTACAAACACCTTGACCGATTTCTTTGAAATTCGGTAGGAAGATAACTTGTGAACGATGTATGTGTCAGATATTTTTCAAGATGGCGGCTTCTGATTTAATGATGACGAGTGTAGTTGCTGGCTATTCCCTGTAATACTGGCGAAACGGCAAGGATTATCGTAATTTTGTCATGAAGAAAGATCATTCAACTTCCAATATTCTTGGTCCAGTAACATTTTCCCTAAACAATTAAGGTTACTTCTTTTTAGGGTGTTTACTTTTTATTTGGTTATGAACAGAGAAAAAAATTAGCCGATTTAGAGAATATTTGATTTTAACAGGTTTTTTTTTACCAAAAAAAGGTTTTTATAACTTTTCTTGAACAATCAAACAAAAATTTTTGTGTTATTGAAGCAAAAATAAAAATCATTTATCATGTTTTCTCTTCCTTTTTATTTTAATTATGATAATTTATTAAAAAACACGAGAAGTTAACATAGCTAGTTTTTAACAACATAACCTAAAACTTATTATAATCTATCAGCTGTTCAATGAAATCAAATGATTGTTATGAATTAATGTAAAACAAAGGATTTTTAAATATAACTACCAAAATTAAATTAATGATTAATTTCATACACACTCACAGACACACACACACACACACACACACACACACACACACACACACACACACACACATATATATATATATATATATATATATATATATATATATATATATATATATATACACACACACACACACACACACACACAGCAGTCAAACTTCTTTATAGTTTCCCTAGTGTAGTGGTTATGACATGAGCTTTACAAGCACAAGGTTTCCAGTTCGATCCCAGATGGAAACACAGGACATTTTTTTAATAATTAATTTAATATGAAACTTGTGACACAAAAAATATAGCCTACTATTATAAATTAATCATGCTCCTTGCATCACACAATGCACAAAACCCAACATCACATCCAGCCCAAAAATATGATACACATTCAAATTCCCAGAATATAAAGTAATGAGACATAGCCTATATGCTAAATTTCATCAAAAACATTCAAGTGGTTCAGCTTTTAGCGAAGTGTTGTGTCTGCACACATACACACCTTTTTCACATTAGTCTATTTTTTAATTAGAACTTAAATCATAAATAGCCTATCCATTATAGACTAAAGATTGATTTTTTTCATGATTAAAAAACTTTGTATAGTAGTAAAGTAAAATGGGTAAACTAGACTACTGGTTTTTTTAAATTGGAATAAAACTACAAAATCTGATAAAACAGTGATTCCATAAACATGTATTTTATCTTCATAATTAACAACCATTACAATTCCATATAATGAAATCAAAATATTAACAATTTTTCAATTACGCTTTAAATAATAAAATACAATAAACTTCAACAACCATTAAATAACTAAATAATGGAATTCATATCCTAAGTGCTTAACGATAATACTAGGTGAATCACAACAAGCTCTTTGTTAATTAATTAAAACATTACACTATTGTTCCCATAAATTGAGGATTTTAATTATCTGCTAAGGTATGATCATTGATCTAGTGAAAAAAATGCAAAAAAAATTCAGTGATCATAGGAGAGCACATAATCTTCAGAAAATTATGTGATTGTTACATTAATCAAGAGGACTATCTCTTATGTGTGATGCTGTCTACTTTGGATCTTTCAACATCTTTTGCTAGACATTCCTGATGAGAGCCAAATTGCTTTTTCGTGACGAACAAACTGGCAATTCTGTCAATAAAATTGTATTTACTGAGTGCATATTCTTGTCTCTTCAGACATTTACCTTCATTTTGTACAAATGGAAACAATGCATTTTGTTTTGAGAGTATTGATCAACTTTCATTCCCAAGTGCTCAACTTAAACACTTAACAATGAGAACATAATCATAGTGCCTAGGCCCATGATAAAATACTAATAACTACGGACAAACACTCAGGTCAGATAACATGTGTGGCTAAACATAAAAAAGGCAGAAGTGATCAGAGTATCGGAAGTCACAAAGAAAATGAAAACACTACACGATCGCTGACATACACCTGTTAAAACATGGATGTGTACAGATCAAAAGTAACAACGTACTGATGGTCACATTTGCTAACAATGGATGGAGTGACTTGAATGATTAGTGTAATGACACCTGCTGTTCCTGAGATTAAGCAGTAACTCTCTCTTTTTTAATAATTAAAACTTCAGCTATTTCTAAGATTAATACTGTTTATTTTCAAATAATTTATGTTTCTAGTTAGGCACTTGAGTACAAGAGTTGATCTATACTCTTGGAACATCATATATTGTTTCCGCAATAACACATAATAACCTTTGAAATTACTAATGAAAATGGCAATTTATGAATAGTTTTTTCTATCTTAAATATCTCTTAAAATTTATAATGAAAATATCAAGAATACATCCATACAAATAGAGACCTCTAAGGTATTATTTATGCACCTTGTATTATATTAGTCTTGTTAAGTATTAGAAATGTTAGTAAGTTTGTAAAAATAACTGTTGGATTTAGGAACAGATGTGTGCATTTAGTGTGAAATAACCCTAACAATAATTCTTTAGATAATGTTAGTTTTAACTTAACAGTATACAACTTTTTACCTGACAAATAATTTTTTTTTAATTTCTACTTTTTCTTTTTGCTTATTAATGTACAAAATGGACTCCAGTCAAATATTAGACAATTTCTAATGCATTTAGAAAAACTGATCGCTATTTTGGAAAGGAGTGACTATATGTACGGAAATGTTTCAAAGTCGAGACCACAAAACCAATCATCAATATAAAAGGAATTAGCATTTGCTTAAATGACCTTCAAACAATTACTTCCAAACTAAACACATTTCATACATTATTATAATATCACTTTACTGAGCACTTACCATTTGATATGAGAAAAGATTCGAAATATTATTAGTGTTAGTGTTAGGTAACAAGAAAATTTAATTGTTGTAAATAGCAAATAGAAGAAGGCACATTAAATTCACAATATGTTTAGGAAAAATGACAGTGTGTGAAGCCACAAGCAAAATAAAAATAGACAATAAAATTATTATAGAAAGTTCTGGTGATATTGATTAATAGGTGAAGAATAGTAAATTCCAGGTTGGTGAACAAAGGAAGTAACAAAAAATATTTTTGAGAACTGTGAATTGAAATTTTATTCTGACCTGTTCCATCAAAATATTTGAATTTATTTTTAGGAGTTTATGCATCAGCAAAACCAGACAACCATTTAAAATATAATTTATACTGAATTTAACCATTTGCTCCCCTTGCAAAAAGGGGAGCGTTATCGGAGCAACCAGCGATACCTGTGACTCTTGGTGCTGCCCGCAACCTGATAAACAGTGCCATTGACTCCTATTCAAAGGCAACCCTGAAGGATCAAAGCAAGGGGAAAAGGTGGGAAAGCCTCGCCTCAATGGGACCCATTTCTAAAAATATGGAGAGGCCTGCAGCTGTAGCCCGATTCCGTCTAGCTACCGGACACGATTATCTCCAGGCACACTTATACCGCATTGGAGTGGTGGGGGACGATATCTGCCCATTATGCCGATCAGGCAGAATGGATGGCGAGCATCTGATGTCCTGTGTGGAGTTGCGGAATGCGTCAGGGGAGATCACTGAGAGATACTGGGAGGCTCGTCGTCGAATGGCTGAGCAGCCGAGGACAGGCGTAGGCTAAAGTAAAGTAAGTAAGGTTGGTGAACAAAGGAAGTAACAATAAATATTTTTGAGAACTGTGAATTGAAATTTTATTCTGACCTGTTCCATCAAAATATTTGAATTTATTTTTAGGAGTTTATGCATCAGCAAAACCAGACAACCATTTAAAATATAATTTATACTGAATTTAACAAAAAATATACTGAAGAAACAAAAAATATACTATAACTGTTTCATGCATTTTGTACATTTCATTTAGAAATTTACTTCTTTCATGGCAGTAAGGAAGATAGTTGAATATGACTGGTTAGATGTAAAACAATACTAGGCAATGAGTGAAGTGAAAGATGTAATAAGCAAAGAAGACACGACAAAAAGGAATGAAACCACAATAAGTTCAGTTAAAAAAATAATGAATTGAAGTAATGAAATTCTACAGGCATGTCTATTATTTTAAGAGGTATAGACCTAAAGAAAGATGTCAATATTTGAGACCGACTGAGAGGGGACAGGATAATGTACAATAGTGATAACTAACCTCCAGAAAAAGACAGCACCTTTATCACCAAAAATCCTACAAATTAAAATGACCTTGCAAGGAATGAAGTGAAAAACAAAAATAATTTTTTAACAATTCAGTAGTTTTTTCTGCTTTTCATGGTAAAAGCCTTAAAATTTTGTAAATATTTGTAATATATGTCAAATGAGAAAGAATGTTAGTTAAGTGTCTTCAGGAACAATTTCTAAATTCTAAAAACAGTTAATTTGAAATGGGACTTTAAAGAAAATGAAACATTAATATTATTGTTTATAAAATATACTCAAAATAATTATTTAAGTATGTCAACAGAAATTATATAACAAAATGGCTAATTTTATCAACAACAAATTAACATTTTAAAACAACCCAGTAACACTCTTACTTATAATTACATCATAAATATTTTTATTTCCCAACTTTATTAATTTCTTAATTTTTTTTTGTAATAAAACAACGATAAGTCCAGTCAGTAATAACTAGCCTATTTTACAACCTTATAACAGTAATCTGTAAAATTTATTACATTTTTTAAATCCTAAAAAAACACTAACTTTTCCAACATAGTACATTCTTAAAATGTGTAATTTTCCTTTAAGGTAAAAGGTACTAACTAGATTTGATGCCATTCTAGATCCTTGAGACCAATCTATTTTACTTTTGCACTTAATTCAACCCAGATTTAAAAAACATACAGTTTAGCAAATATAATACTGAACAACAATAATAAAAAGTACAAATATGCAAATAGCCCATTGTGGCTTGATATACAAATACAAAATGAAACTCCTTTGCACAAAATAATTTGATATGAACAGAGTAAATATCAATCTAGTCAACTTATAATTTATATTTGCTGATTTATATTTCAATAACAAAGCTATCATCTTTGGAGGGATACTAAACAGATGTTAATAATAAATTTAGCAATGTCAATGTATGCAGGTTAAAATATAGTTACTATCAATAGCTATTTTATGTTAGTTATGTTATTCTTCTGTCTTCATTAATCTAACTCAGTTGAAATTATATTAACAGACGCAATGTGTATTCTTTCATTTATGTTAAGCTAAACTGAAAGAGTGTTACCCAAAGACAGACGCATTTAGCTGATTTGGGGACCTTAGCGTGGACTACGATTTGTCGGTTATAGTCTGTAAGTTTAATAAAAGTGCTGAACATATATATTTTTTTGTTTAGTGTCTCACAAATATCAGTATGGTGATATTACTGTATTATCATCTGTACATAATCTATACAGTTTTTGTGTACTGGGCTAAATACATTTTCAAAATCCAGTATTATTTGCACTGAACAGCTTAGAAACAGTCCTGAATGTATTTTACTTAATTTATAGATGTGGGTTTCAGTTTTTGGACCTTACAATAACGGAATGAATTCTTATGATTCAACAATATATGTTTCATTATATGTTTTTACAAATTATGTATGATAAAAGAAAAATTCGGAGTGGAATCAATAAGGGTGGAAAAATAAGGTGTAGCATCATTATTAGTCACAATGTGGAAGGGGATGGTATGAGACATGTGTCTGTCAAGTTTAGTGCACCCTAGCATTCAGTTGAGGTGGAACACTGGACTCCCAATAATGTGTGTACACTTTTAAAATTATTTATTAAAATGGTTGCTGTTACAAAGCGTGAGGCTATCTGTCTGTGCTCGTTTTAACATTCAACAAAATCAGCTAGTGCTGTCTGCCCTTGTAATCAACACAGGGGTTCAAAACTTTGAAGAGTTTCGTCAACAACAAAGAAGAAGCCTGAGGAAAGGAAATCAGTACAAACTTCCAAAAACATCGAATGTGTAAGAGCTGCGATTGAAAGAACCCTGTTTCGCTCAACTCATTGCAATAGCACTACACTTCAAATGTCTTTCAGAACTGTTAGATAAATTTTATACAACAATCTTCACTAACACCCTTACATTTTTTTGGTTGTTATTTTAAGGCAAAAAGCAAGTTGAGGCTATTATTGCCTCCCTAAATAAGTGTTAAAGTCGTAAGTGTAGTGTTATAAGTGTAAGTGTGTGTTAGACTTGGGTACCGTGAAGGATGTCTAAATCCTCTCAATAGGTCAGCTAGTCTGCACCCCCTCTGCGGGGAACACCCTTACATAATTCAAATTGTTCAAGCTCTGAAAGAGAACAACCTGAACCAACTTCTGTAAAGAGCCTGTCAGTTGAAATGTGATACCAAACTTCAAAATCATGGTTCGATAATATTTCATCTAAATGAACACCATCTTTCAGACGTAATTTCCAAAACTAAATGATTTAAGTCAATCTGTCATTAAGGCATTTTTATGTACTTTAATATGTTTTAAATAAATTTGGATGTAATGATTATTTTGTGTGTTTTTTCAGAATCACTTGTTATTCGGCCACCCTGCAAATATAATTTTATATCAACTAATTATTAAAATGTAATACTTACAATAGGAAATAATGAAATTAATTTAAATCTATTGAAACCTATTAATTTTAAATTATAAAATAATTTTATGTCAACATAACTTTATTGCCAAACAAGAGGCATATTTAACATTGCAAATAATAAACGAAACTTTCATTGGCACAACAGTTGGAAAAGGTTTACCATCCCTACCTTAGCCACCATGTTCATCTCTTCATATTAAACATACAGATATTAGTAAAATCAACTGTTTCTATGTTCAGTAGTAAAGTATTTTAAATTATCACATCTCTCTGGTAATACTTTCATATAACATCTAACATAAATTTAAGGATCTATCCAACTTTTATAAATAATTCGACAATATTTACAATCTACTAAATTTCTATAGAAGGAACATATCACTAATTTGTAAACAGATTTCTTTTTTATTGGATTAAACTCATTTCTTTTGATATCCATTGTTATGTATTTACAAATAGTGTGATGTTTATGACATATTATTTATTTAGTTTAATACTATAATAAAAATATAATTATGAATAAATAAGTGGTCGTCTTTACTACATATATATTATTGTTTTTTTAAATATTATGTGTCACATGAACAAACAATGTTTTTTAAACTTTATAAACACAACTATATAAATATGGGAGTAATTCAAATATACTGAATTACAAATTAAGTTGAATAATATTTAAGGAAGTTTGTAAATAAAGTTAATAAGGAAATTTGACTAATGCACCATTTGAGTCCGTAGTTCATTTTTGGGATCATAAAAAAATTATATCCCCAAAAGATCTGATTCATAAGTTGTTCTAAAAACATGAAAAATTGAAATATTTTTTTTTGAAATTGGTTCATCAACTTTTGGTTATATATATATAAAGAATCATAACTCAAGTCAGTGTAGCAAAATTTAAATTAAAGACATTTTCATATTTGGAGTAAGTCAAGAGACAAACTTTTTGGGTTCGTTTTGCTTTTTTCTAAAGTACTCTACAACTGTAATTGGTATTTCTGACTTTTCGGAACTTTTACAAAAAGTAATAATTTTAACAATTGTTTTAGTTTTATTATGCGCTACATTATTATATTGAAAGATAACCTATTGAAGATTAAACTTATTTCAACAAATGTAAGATAAATTACAATTTTTAGCCATTTATTACAGAACTATATTCTGAAGTCC
Organism: Callitettix versicolor; assembly: GCA_022606455.1. Taxonomy (NCBI): domain Eukaryota; kingdom Metazoa; phylum Arthropoda; class Insecta; order Hemiptera; family Cercopidae; genus Callitettix; species Callitettix versicolor. Next base: position 27,760,353 of record CM040183.1, read on the forward strand.
ATTTTTACAAAACAGTGGCAGCTTTATGTCCACTACAATAACACTTGTTATAAATGTTAGTAGCTTTTATGGAATAGTAGTTATATAACCAACAACTGAGTTAAACATCCAACAATCAAGCTGAGTTAGATGGTTCTTTTTTTAAATAAAAGTTTAATTTTTTTTTATTATTGATAACTCATATTTCATTGTTTTCAAGATGAAAACACATTGCCACAACCAAGTTAAACACCCAACAACTGAGTCAAGTTCTGTAGTCATTAAAAAAAAATGCTTTCCATTACTAATAACAGGCATTTAATTAATCATTTTCGAAATGAAAAACATATTTTCTATTTTTGCACAATAGTCATTTTGAGGCTTGTAGCAATAGTCAAATTTCATTGCTTTGTAACTTCCCATTGTTCCTGCACTTTTATATTTTGGATTAAATATTGGTCATATAATAAACTGTAGTTTTAGTGCAAAAATTATCAAAATTGACAAAAGTTTTGAAAACTCAATTTTACCCTGTAATTTTCTTACAGTTTTTTCTTTTATTCAATTTTTTTTTGTGTGTTTAACGTCCGACTATTGTGTACACTAGGGCTAATGCTGATAATGGGATGATTTATAGTGTATGAAAATGCCAAGCCCTGGCCGGGAATCGAACCCGGGTCCTCGGGGTGAAAGCCCAGTACGCTATCAACTAGGCCACCGAGGCGACTATTCTTTTATTCAAATATGGTACACTGACTTCAGTTATGATTTTTTTATATATGATAAAAATGTTAGTACAATCTGATGATACAGTCCTGACAAAGTAGCCTATTTTCTGTCGCTGACATAACTACCTAATTTTTTTAGAGAAAAAGAGAAAGATTGATTACATTTTATTTCATAACTGTTTAAAATGCCAAAGAATATTAAGACATGAACTTTTGTCAATGGATTAATAAGATTAAATGTAATGCATGATAAGTAAATTAACCAAATTATTTAATAAAAGAGACAACAATAAGTCTGGTATATTGGTAGGCATAGAAATCGCCATCTTTTGGTGATAGAAACGTTTCTTAAATAATGACACTAAAAACAGTAATGTATTGAAACTAAAATTCAAGGATATATTTCCATAGACTAAAAATATGCTATTTTTTATTAATTTGCCCAATCAGAACATTTTACACAACAATGCATTTTTGTGAATGGTTTTCATATACACTTTATAATTTACTTTTCTAAAAACTTAAAATGTCCTGTTATCCTAAAATCATTTAATTTTGTGCTCATCTCTTTAGAGTTAGTTTTAAAAAAAATGTATGCACAAACTGCTTTTGATATATCTTTATATGAACAATAAAGTAAAACAGCCAATGAAGTTCATAACACTGTAGTGTATTTTATCATTTAGGCAAAATATAGTTATTGAAAAAAAGACACAAATGTAAATTTAGGTTTTGTCTTCTACTAAACAAATGTAAACTAAATAACAACAAATTTGGAAAACCGTATTTACATTATTTAAATTTTTTTAAATAAAAATGTGGGGAAACACTTAGTGATCTAACTATTAGGGTATGGAAATTTCTACAATGCAATCTAAATCACAATTTTTTTGGTGAACGTCAAATGTTTTTTCTACTATAAATATGTTATTGTGCCTTTTTCATAATCAGCCAAACGGATAGTACAGGTTAGATTTGTTTTGCAGCTAAATCATATAATCCTAACCTATTACTTATCACAATTCAGTACAGTGTGTAGGAGGCAGGGAACATCTTTATCAGAGAATATCTTTAGTCAACTCTATTCATTTCTTCTTGACTCATGTGTCATATACCTTTATAAACAGCTGACATAACAGACATTCAGCTGAGAAAATCAGTTAGCAACAGTTTGTTATTTATTTGTATAAAATTATAAATAAACTTTAAACACATTAATAAATCAGCTTACTATTAACATTTAAATTACTATACTATGGTAAAATAGTTTTTTGACTTTAGTAAAAATTTTATTTATTGTAAATTAAGTTACTAAATTTTATAATCCACAATAAAAACTTGATAATTCTAAACCAAATAAGAAAAAATTAACAAAGTCAACTTTTTTAACAAAAATATGTTTGTTTAACTATAAATAAATTAGTATATAGATGGAACCAATATGTGTATAGTTTTATCACATATTTATGTTTGGGTGTTAGTAATTGAATGTTTGATACAATTTTTAACTTAAATTTTAACCAGTCAGTAGGTTATCACGTTCATATTGGATCCAGGCTATTACATAATACACAAATTAAATAATTAGGAATAGTTTATTTAAATACTTGCAGTGAAATAAATATAGGCTGTAGCTATTATCAGCATAGTCGAATGAATATAAGCTACAAAATGTAAGCTAATGATTATACACAGTATCAAAATATTGATATATTCTAGCAAAAGATTTCGTGTATTAGTGGATTGATGTTTTTGTATCAAAATATATGGGAATTATAATTTTTCTTGGGTTAAAAATTCAAGCAATATAAACATTTTTATGGAGTTCAATTCCTGTTGTATAAAAAACATATTGCCAGTGATGTATTAAAATATTATATTGAAAGGCTTATAAGCAAAGGTTAGTATTTGAAATCACAGAGTGTTGAATAATAATATTCTGACCAAAAAGCAGAAACTTTTTATTGAGTATCACTTATATGATTGACAATAATATTTCTTGAGCACCTGGGTGCTCTCTTCTTAAATAAATATGAAAAACAAATATTGAACATCCTCAAATACCTTTCAGAAATGTTAGATTAAATCGTGCAATTTCCATAATCTGCAGAAGTGCTTAAAGCTGATACATATAACAATTGAATTTTTTACTAAAACGTTACGTTTATTTGACTCAACCGATCAATAAAGGTCGTGACAATGATGTTACATTTTTGAAATGGCGATATCTGAATCGCGAATGTCTCCTCTGATCATTGGATGAATAAGGCAAACCTAAAGGACGTGTTGAAGATTGGATGGGTACCATGTTGCTGTTTACATCATATTTGGTTTCTTGCTGGGACTTGTCGACGTTTATTATATTGTTTTCGATATACCAAAAGACAGAAGATTTTGCATTGTCATTGACTGGCTTTATATTGTCGTTAACTGGCTTTGCGTTTTCTACACTACATGTCAGTAAATCTGAGGGATTACTTTGTTTCAGTTCAACTGAGGATACTTTTTGTTTCTGCATTGGGCTTATAACACTCCCTTGAATATCAGAGTGTAAATCAACACATTGGTCCTTATTTAAAATTTCTGGACATGCGTTTACGTTTTTAGAAACAAATTGCTCCATGAATCCTGATATTGAAGTTGAATTAAACTGTGACTTGGACTGTCTTATTGGATAATATGTATTGCCCTCATAATCTGATTTATCCAAAATATCCCGCTGTCACACTTCCTGTAAAAATTTAAGAGGGCAAACTCCTTGGCGATTATCTCCATTACGGATAACCACCATGCCATCCAAGTCTTCTCCAACTTGTATTACAATCTGAAAGAAAACATTCAATTAGTTAAATGTTTCTACAAAATCAAACTATGTGAAATAGTTATTTATAAATTAAGAATAACTTTTATTTTGTTTTTCAAAATTACTACTATACTTGATGATGGCTTATTCAATGTAGTATTGTTTATTTGGACATGTGTTATCTATGTGTATATGGAAACAATACAGGATGTTTCGAGAATATGAATCAAGTCTTGGTCTCAAATTCCTAATAAATTAAAACATAAACTTAGCAACTTAGGCCTATTAATTTTGATAATTTAGAATATTAGCTTTGAGAGTTTATTCTTGATCTTTAGTAATATTTTTTAACATAGGTTAAGACATCTAGGCTTATTTTGTTTTCAGTTAGACATTTGAGAGTGAGAGTTGATTTGAACTCTTGAAAGGTCATGTAGTGTTTTCTTATATGCAAATGATGGCTAAGGACTTAGAATAAACAACAATATCAAGAAAATATTTAACTGCATAATCACTATAACTAAATATTTATAGGTAAATATATTTATATTTATGACATAAATATTTATAAACTATTGTTGGTAAATGGTAGGTGAAGTGGTAAAATAAATGGTAAAAATGAAAAGTATATAATTTTTTGTATAAAATGCACACATATGTTAGTGCTTTATTTATATAGTGTTGTATAATAATATACACAGATATATAATTGTATTTATTTATTATTAATACAGTACATTTTGTGGCCAATCCTCACATTTTCTCTTCATCCTTTCTTCTCGAATTTTTTTCCATTTTTTGTGTGTTTCAAAACTGTATTTTTTTAAAAACCAGTATGAACCATTATGAATAATCATAAGCCACAATTTTAGGCCCAGAATACTACCATTTAAGAAACAAATATTTTATTTAAACAAAAACATAAATTTTTTTCTCACTGAGAATATAGTGAAACATTATCATTTGTTAAAATTGAGAAATGTAGATATTTTGTTACAAATGAAATATGTTTCGCTCTTTAGCCTGGCAAAAATAACAATTATACCTGATCTCTGAGCAATGTAAGTCCATTATCACCATCAGATACTTGCAGATTATGTGTGACTTGCAATGGCTTCTCTCCTGGCTGCAATTTGGTCACGTACTTGGAGGGGAAGTAGCCGATTCTCCCCAAGCACTTTCCTTTCCACCAATCTTGGTCAGACGTATCGATCACAGTTACCTTGTACCCTGCTCTGCAATTTTAAAAATGTAAAACAAATAAAGTTTTTTGATAAAGTATTTTACAGGTGATTTTTAGGCTTAGTGATGAAAGTTAAAAAATAGTAAAATTATTAGAGAAAATTTATTGCCTGTCTATAAAATTTGTCATCCAATTAAACAAGAAAAAAAAACAAAATACTAAATACATTATTAATAGCTACAAGAACTAGGCAGGATCAACACTTTTTGATTTTTAAAAACATTCAACTATGATTATTATTTTTAATTCACAGTTTTCAGCAGTTCCTATAGAATTCTCTATATAATTTAAAATGTTTTCCCGTAATTTAAATTTTATTTGTATCATTTGAAGTGAAATTTATAAAAAACACCTATATATTTAAGAATTTTCTGTAATGTAAGACATCTGTTCTTCTCAAGGATTAATGCCTCTAATGTTGAAGAACAGGCTGTGTCAGTTGTGTGTACAAGATACAAAGCATGATGTCATATACCACATGATCTCAAAAAGAACAGCCCTTGTCCTTACAAGTATGCCACCAGTGACCGTCTTGCAAAAGAAAGTAGTAAAATGTACCAAGAGCTGAAGGTGGTACACCTAGACTTGCATTTTAAGGGAAGGTTTTGAAATCAGTTCAGAAAGAGAGTCAGAAACTCATTAATAATCAGGTGGAATGACTGCTGGAAGTGGGAAGAATTTGGCCAATGGATATACAGATTGGTCGAAAACCTAGACAAGAAAACGTAGATCAATAGAACAATGGTGAAATGAGCTTCTAATGTTGGCATTCACTGATCATGGATTCTTCATGTAATATTTTGAAAGATTCAAGAGAGATGACATATTGTGGTAATGAAGAGGACACCGTTTTGCATTGTTTGCTTATGAAATGTAGAAATCTCATAGATACAGGGAAGACAAGCAAGGGAAGAGGTTGCATCTTATAAAATTGCAGTTTTAATGCTAAATAATGACAAAGATTGGAGACCGCTAGAAATATTTATCTCCAAGTTATTTAATGATAAAAAGTCAAACTTGGATACTCATAATAAGAACAGCCTTGACTAGCAAGAATGAACAGCAGAATGTAAAAGTAATTGAATAAAGGAGCCATGACTGGTCAAGAAATTAGCTACTGGAGATCACTTGATCACACCATCAAGAAGAGAAAAGGCAGGATATTCAATGTGTGCAAGTCCCTCTTGGAAAGTGAATAGGCATTTCCCCTTCAAATAAAAATACCTGCTGCAGTAAATAATAATCTATTACAAAAACACTTTTTTATTAATTCTATAAACAATAAAAAAAGAAATACAACTTACTTTAAATCCAGTTCATCTGCATGGCGTGACTTGAAATTATACAATACTACATAGAGATTAGTTGGCAAGAGACGATGGGGCTTCTGGAACAATTAATTATAAATAAATACTGGATAATATTTTATGATATTGCAAAAATACCTTAATGCACTTTTAATTTTAGATATACTGTTTATTAAAGCTTATATCATGTTTTGTTTAAGATATATTTAGAATTTTTCAGAATAATTTGTTTTGGAACAATTTGTTTGGAAAAGTAAAACATCAGAAACACACTATGTATCATAACACCAAACACAGTACAAGATCTTTGATATTTTTTGAATTTATTTCAATAGTAAACAGAACTTACTGGGGACGGACAAGGGGAAGTACTGGCAGAGGATAAGGACTTCTCATTGTCATCTGGTAATTCTACAGAACTCATCCTCATGTTCCTGGCAGAAAGTAATCGTCTGTTATGCACTGGACTGGATGGAGCTGCAGGAAAATAAAATTATTTTCATTCCAAAAACAAATATCACCAACAATATAATATACACAGTTGACCTATATTTTCTGTAACATGTTAATAGACAACTTAAAATGATTTTTACTTTAAAACTGTTCTTTAACAGTTCCAAACACTTTTCATTGAAGGTTTTGGAAATTTTAAAAGCTTAATAAACCATTAAAACCCTAGTGAACTATGACAAAGACCATCTTATTTATTTACAACAGTATAATCTTACAACTTATATACAACTTATATAATCTTTTTTTCAGTTGCTTTTTCTAACAGATTTTGCATTGTTATATTGTTTTTATGTTTAGTCATTAAAATTATAATGGTTTGTATTATATAATTTAAATCTTTGACTAAACATGTTTAGTAACTTCTAAAGAAAGCTGATTGTGTTAATAAAATTTCTTTTCAAGTAAATTATTAAGTTACAGTTTATTAACACCTAATTTCAAATCCCACATTATAATAAACATTGTTTTTAGTAAAGTCACATTTTCATTATAACTTGTACACATTAGTTAAAAATTGTTTACGTTAATCTGTATATTACTTCACTAAGGGAAAGTCATCATTTTACATTGTATCATCAAGTACTTTTTATATTTTGTATTGTTTGTTACAACTAATTTTTTTTAATAGTTTTATATAGTTTTAAGTGTAAATATTGTTTCTAGAACTTTTCATTAAAACCAGTTTTGCGCTATTCTATGATACTTCATGCCCAAGGCTAATCATCAACGAAATGCAGACATTCAGCCAATCCTTACCAACATATCATGCATGAATTTCAAATGTTGGTACAATTTGTGCCTGATCAATGTAAATTTTATACCAAAACCTAGTGTTTGTTCTAAAGTTATTAATGTTTTTTGTACTTCAAATAGTGAAGTAAAAATTTGTATTAAACTTGAATATTTGGTGCCCTAATATTCTCTAAATATTGGGGAAGGGATTTTTAGATTTTGTACGATACAACAATAAAAACAATCAAAATCATTAAAATATTTTGTAATTTTTGAAATTTTGGGTTTTTCTTTAAAACAAATTATATAATCATATAGAAACTTTGCGTTTTTTTAGTAAAATTGTACACAGGCACATCATTAAAAAAACACTTAAAAAAATTCACAGAATTTACAATTTAAATATAGGAATTGCATTATTTATTTATTATCTTTACTTATGGATTATTTGAATTATATTATTTTATGCATCTCGTTGGTATTAGTAAAGATTATACTATCTCAGTTAAAATTTATTTTATAGATGTATTATTCTTACTATAAGCAATCTCAACAAGTTGAGGTAAAGTCCTTGCACAGAAAGGAACCGCTAAAGTTCAACCATTTGCTGATGCGCTACCTATAAACATGTTCTTTTTTATGTTTGTTAGTATTACATTTAACAGTACTGTATAAACATAACAAGGTTTGTCATGTCAATTGGCCAACTTTTACTCACCAATTACATAATATTTTAAAAAATAATTGATATTTTTTCTTTAAAAATTATCAAATTATCATTAAAATTAGTATTTAATTAATAAACAATTTATAAAAAATTTCCTTCTTCAATATAATTAATTATGATGTTAAAAAATATATATGTAAGAGAAACCTCCAACATATATGCCAACCTCCAAAATACATTATTAGTGAATTTCCACTAATGGAGCTCCCATCATGAAATGACCGAGGCTCGAAACCTTGATACGAGCACTAAACTAGACTATTAGATGTTTTGAGAAATCACTTGTGTGTGTGTGTGTGTGTGTGTGTGTGTGTGTGTGTGTGTGTGTGTGTGTGTGTGTGTGTGTGTGTGTGTGTGTGTGTGTGTCAAATTTTTGCCTGATTTGATTCAAACTTGGCACAAAAACCGACTTGGCTAAAATTTGGTAATAGCTAGGTAAGTTCGTTAACCAGCAGTAGATTCGTTTAACAGTTTGAAGGCAACACAACTAGTTAGTTATTGCTTCAATAGATTTTGGTTATGTAAGTTCAACACTGTCATTTTTATAACAGTAAAACATAATATACATTCTGTATATTATATAATATGATGTACACACTATTATAACATAATACTGACTTTATTTGTGTAATATACTATTATATGAGTTTAACATTGACTACTATTATTCGTAGTTTAATTTTGATTCTATAGTTAGGCTAAACACTAAATAATTTACGTAAACATTTGGTTTACAAAACCAGCAGACATATAGCTGAATTATCAGATATTAAAAAGAAATATAATGTAATTCTCTTTTCACTACAAATTGGCCAAATTACATGAGACAAACTTTGGTTAAGTGATATTATCATATTTGTTGTAAAATTTATCATGTTGAATTGATTTCGGATATCTGAAATAAGACCCCAATTTTCTCCACTTGAAATCGGATATTTCAAGTAGGTAAATTTATTTTACCAAAAGTGATTAGCAACAGTTAATTATTTAGTTGGTTTCTACATCAACTTGTTTTACACCCTTCTGACAAAGAAGTTACCACAACTAAACTTGAGACTGCTTCTAGAGTATCTACTACACTGAAGGAACTTTGTTTTGGATATTTACATGGTCTCTATAGGAGGATACTATTTCTGTTAAGGCCTGTACTGGTCTGCAACAACTCTACGGTAGTAAATTCCGCACGGAACTTGCTTGCCGATGGCCGCTGATGCGCAGGAACCTATTTTGGTTGAGGCGAGCAGTGGACTGGGGTGGGTTAGTCCTTACTTCGCGCCCGAGTTTACACGATTGCACTCGAGTGTTGACAAACTTTCGCCAGCCGTACTCGAGTTCAGCCAACTATATACGACTGTTAGCTCAGTTTTTACCGATGACGCCCGATTTTAGACGATTACCCACGATTGTTGGGACACTTTTACTGGCCGCGCCAGAGTTCAGCTGACCCCGTAGGGGTGCAGACTAGCTGCACCTATTGAGAGGATTTAGACGTCCCTCGCGGTACCCGAGTCTAACACACACTTACACTTATAACACTACACTTACGACTTACACTTTACACTCACACTTACATTTAGGGAGGCGATAATAGCCTTAATGTGCTTTTCGCCTTAAAAATAACAAAAAAACCGAGTTCAGCTGACTGTACACGACTGTTATCTCAGATTTCACCGGCAGCGCCCGAGTTTAGCCGACTATACACGACTGTTAGCTCAGTTTTTACCGGTCGCGTCCGATTTTCCACGACTACCCACAATTGTTGGGACAATTTTACCGGCCGCTGCCGAGTTTAGCTGACTGTACACGACTGTTATCTCAGATTTTACTGGCCGCGCCCGAGTTTAGCCGACTATACACGACTGTTAGCTCAGTTTTTACCGGTCGCGCCTGATTTTACACGACTACCCACAATTGTTGGGACAATTTTACCGGCCGCGGCCGAGTTGTGCTTACTGTACACGACTGTAGCTCAGTTTTCACCGGCAAGCAATTTTCGCACGGATCCTACCAGGCGCGCTATCCAAACTTCCTACACAATACTAACACACTTCTACGTTAGAGTGACAGTGACACTCCCATACTTGACCAGCATTGGCTGTTGTGCACAATTACAGGTCTGCGACGTCTGCCCAAAGTGCGAACACGAGGGTATAACTCCGATAAATCACCCTCCAACAAACTCACTAAATACAACACAAATTTATTAAATTTATTTTTGAAAAATATTGTTTTTAGCGATTGTTTTGGGTGATTGGTGAAATTTAAGGTTTTGCGTGTCTGTTTTAAAGCGTGTTTAAATTTAACTACATACTAATACATATTAGGTTTAATTAACATTTTTGTTATTTTGGAAATTCGCTTCAATCATGCCAAAAAACAAGGCTGTATGCAGCAATTATAAATTCTCCTCAATATAATTTTGGGCGTTATATTTTTCCTGCCTGAAAGTTTAATATAACTTTGATTTACAATATGAATGGTCCATGAATCCATTAGACACCACTATTATTTTTATAAGTTTCAATATTTCTGTAATTGAAGCAACAATTAATTATTATTACTGTAGAAATTAAAAAAAATCAAAAACTATTAAATTTGTTTTTGTTTAAAGTAACATGTTTTTATTTAATTATGACATTTTCATTTTGAAACAGCTTATAAAAATTAATAATTTTCTAATATAATTAAAACGTTAGTCAAAAATGACTACTGACTAACGGATGTTATAGAATCAAATGTATAAATAAATTGTTAAAATACAAGATTACGAACACATAACCTTTGATTGTGTTGAAAGTTAAAATGAAAATGATTGATTAAGTGTAACTTAAAACACAATTTTCACAGTTATCAAGTCGAACAAAGCTAAAAACGATAAAAACACAGTTAACAGTGAAATCAAAGCTAAACGTAACTAAAAGAGTTAACAGCACAATCATAACATTAGTTTCCTTTTATTGCAAGTGCCCTTTATCTGAAAAAAATTAATTATTAATCATTTTCAATACACGAAGTGAAATAATTGCATACCACTTCAACAATCATTGGATCAGTCATGATATTATAATAGAGTCTACTACAATATTCCATGAAACATCTTACAACAACAATGCTTCTCAGTATAACCTCACTTTTCGTTGATATTAGAAATTTTTACTGTAAAGTTTCAAGACACCTATACTGTTCATTAACATCTTTGATATAGCCACTTTAAATCTTAAAATCATATACCACGTTTAATAATTAAATTTAACAAAACAATTAGTTTGTTCTCACAAAGGTTATAACACTTAAGTTAATTTTCTAAGCTCTAATTCTTAAAAATCTAAAATAAGTTTCACAGTTTACTTTTTTAATGAAATACTGAAAAGCACTCTATTTAAATAATTTAATTAAATTATATTTTAAATAAGTAGTACATTTTAATTTATAAAATACTAAAAAGGTTAAAAATATAAGTCACTGAAATTTTAAGTACTAAAATAAAAAAACTACATTTAACTAAACGTAAACAACAGTTTATCTTGTATGTTTCTAAAACTTTTACTTAAAGGTTGAATTTTTATGGTTTTATTGTCGTTTATTACAATTTTCTTTAATTTGTGTACATGAAAACAATACACGACGTTTCGAGATGAATCGACTCTTGTTCTTAAGTGCCTAACTTAAAACGTAAACTCAGCAACTATAAGGTTGCTCACAACCTATAGTAGGTATAACACAAACTCACAACGTATACGTAGGTGTATTAAAATATTAAAAACTAAGGACAAACATCCAGTGCTGTAGAACAAACATTCAATGCTGTAGAACAGACACTCACAGCTGATACCCTAGTGATCAAAAATAAAAAAGATTTACATGTGTTCAGAGAACCACAGGTCATACAGAAAACAAAAACGTTTGACAACAATTTTTAGTATTTTAATATAGGAATCTAGACTTATGATATATTTGTTATGCACTTGTGAATGAAAGTTGATCCATCTTGGAATGTCATGAATGATTTCTAAATATTCAAATAATGGCAGATGTCCGAATAAACAATAATAGTTTTAATCTTATCATAAATACTTACCTTAAAAGTCAGCTTGAATGTTCATTAGAAATATTTGACAGGCTACTTCCAAGTGTACACTAAAATAAACTACTATTTGTAATATTCTACAATAAAAAATATTTTAATGTTAAATACTAAGTATACCCAAATAAACTAGTAGCCTACTGTAAGAAAATAATGGAAGATGAAATCGAAAGCAAAGCCAAAAAAATCTACAACTAAATACATAATTCTTTATGTATCTATCGTCTATGAAGGAGCTACAAAAATACTGTTTGACAAAAAAGCAGATAAAATATATTTTTAAACTTTTTAGGTGCATGCAATTTGTGTCAAATAATATACTTTGACAGGTTGTATTTATGAATTCAATACAAACAAATATTCCCACAATCAATTTGATTTACATTTCTAGATAACATTATCTGCTTCTCTATGTTATTAAATTCTTTTCCCTATTATGTATACATACTTATGATCAAAGTAAATATTGGCGAACCTTATAACTTGTATTACAAATACAAAAACAGACTTTTGCTACGAAATTAAAATAAATTACTTTGATATGAACGTAATAATTATCAAACTATTCAATAAATTCACTGTGTTGCACATTTTAACATAACTTCCATCTGCAGAGAGATGCAAAAAAAAGAATTAAAATACAAACTGCGGTAGAATATTAAGTCTGACCGCCTTCCCAAGATGGTTTAGACCACGGTATATAGATACACCGGTGTATCTATATACCGTGGTTTAGACCGAACAATAGGTCTGTTCTACCTGCCCAATACCGGAAAGTAACGTCAGAGAGAACAACTGTGTGCGTGTGTGCGCGCGCGCACGCGTGTGTGTAAGTGTGTGCGCGCGCGCACGCGTGTGTGTGTGTGTGTGCGCGTGTGAATGTCTGTGTGTGTGTGTGTGCGTGCGTGTGTGCGCGTGTGTGTGTGTGTGTGTGTGTGTGTGTGCGCGCGCGCGTGTGTGTGTGTGTGTGTGTGTGTGTGTGTGTGTGTGTGTGTGTGTGTGTGTGTGTGTGTGTGTGTGTGTGTGTGTGTGTGTGTGTGTGTGTGTGTGAGTGTGTGTGTGTGTGTGTGTGTGTGTGTGTGTGTGTGTGTGTGTGTGTGTGTGTGTGTGTGTGTGTGTGTGTGTGTGTGTGTGTGTGTGTGTGTGTGTGAGAGAGAGAGAGAGAGAGAGAGTGTGTGTGAGTGTGAGTGTGTGTCGGTGTGTGTGAGTGTGTGTGTCGGTGTGTGTGAGTGTGTGTGTCGGTGTGTGTGTGTGTGTGTGTGTGTGTGTGTGTGTGTGTGTGTGTGTGTGTGTGTGAGTGTGTGCGTGTGAGTGTGCGTGTGCGCGCGCGCGTTTAGACTATTCTTAAGGAGTATGTTAGGCGATATATGCTAACGAAGTTTGTGCTAAATGCTACTTCTGTTAGTACAATGAAGATTTAATGTTACCGAAATACACATCACGATAAATTTATTGTGAAATTTATTCTGTTCATTTCAAATTAGTTTCTTTTTATTTTGAGGCAAGGGTATTCACGTCCGTATTTCTATATCATACCACAGTGCTTTTAGTTTATTTGTTGTGCTAACGCTGCAATAATATTTGTGTGTGTAAATATAAAAACGTTTTACTTTTATATCAGTTACTAGTTAAAAGAAAAATAATTCTGTTAGAAATTAATTGTGGCATACTCATATTAATTTTAATTTTTTCGGATATTTACCAATCATACTTATATACTTTTGAAGCAATTAAAAGAGTAAAACAGTTTAAAATATAGCAGGCGATTGAGAAGACATAAAACAGAAGAATTTGCTGAAATTACAAAAATAATCCATAAAACTACTTCTAGATGCTAAACAAAAGACTTCGTCTTTCATATTCTTTGCAGTATATGTCCTCTTTACAGGTAATATTTTTTCTTAACTTTCATACTTTAGATCGGCGTTAACTCGCCAGTAATTCCAGCCTCGAATCTACAACCTTGAGACGCTCAACTTCGTAGACACAGCTGACTGATCGGTGCCTTGATAGTCTCGTAAAAGCCGGCGAATAACACCATTTGTTATCGGATAGAACTTTAAAACTTTCGGTTGATCTAAGACGAATTGTACCGCAATTAACTGTCAGACATTTAACATGCTTGCTTTTATCATTATTTAATCTTCCATTTACTTATAACTTAAAGTTTTGAGTTTTACCAACTTCAAGTATTATCGAGTCAACTTATAATTTGATTAATATACTACACTTATAGAAAGAAGTAAAAGAACATGACTTAAACTTTAGAAAATACGACAGAGTGAAGCTTGAAGTTTTAAAATAGTAAATATTGAAGAAATAAATTAAGAAAAAATGTTTCATACATTGCAATCGAGATTGCGAGGACTGACTGGAGCCTGCCCCACCCCCCGCCGCAGGACCTCCTCCGCCTCGACGTCTTTGGGCATGCTCGGTGGACTCGGGCGAGTCCAGTGACAGGCTTTTCATGCGCAGGTTCAACTTCTGTCGTCGAGGACTGTGGGGGGCTGTGGAAATAATAAACACTACAATACTTCTACAAAACTAAACTAAAAATCTAAAATAAACTACAGTTGTAGGTTAACCAAACTGTGGATGAAAGCGGATTAGTTTCAAGATCATTTTGAATTGGCGAAACGTGTACAAATATTTTACTCTAGAACGTATGCGATCTGCGAGTTTATTTATACATGCAAAAGTATTTTGTTACTTGAAGTTTGGTTGAAAAAACACTTTTCTTTTAACGTAGTACAAACAATACTGTTTTAACATATTTGTACTTTTCATAACTCTATAATTATTTAATACTATATCGACATCTCTTATGCACAATATTTACCTGTTCGTTATTTTCTTTAACAATTACCGCCATTAATTGTAAACAGACGTTATTATTTCATAATTTATCAAGCAATAACAATAAAATATAAACTTTAATGTAAAGATTTTGTTTTTCTGTAATATACATTGATGGTCTAATACAATGATGTTTTGTAGTTTCTAGATTATTTTTGAAGAACAATTTTACTGCAAAAAGTCATTTGTGAAGTACTATTGTTATTACAGTAACTAAGTACGTTTTTGGAAGGCCCTTTGATAAAGTCCTAACAGAATTTATTTTATTCAAAACAATATTGTAAAATTGTATAAATATTCTAAAAAAAAAAAAAAAAAAACAGAAAGTTGTCTAATCGTTCTTCATTTAACCCAAAGTAAAATTTTACGTTAAATTTATATCTATGCATTATATAAAAAAAAATTATAATGTAAAAACTACTAACAAAATATAACCAAGACACTCGTGATTGCAAAAACTGAATAGACAGTTTGCTATAATTTAACTAGTCTCATGTGTATTTTTTTTCATACAATTAAATTTTAAATAATAATAAAAACAAAATAAAAAGCATGCCAATTAAACAAGATTGCATGCACAAATTGCTTCACATCAATGATCAGTTTTGAACTGTACAAATTAAACTATCAAGTGAGAATTATTTGTTAAACGTATAAGTAAACATTTTATAAATACCCAAAATCAAAAAAGAGCATGCCTTAAAATTTACAATTGAAACAAACGAATATTTCATGCAAATATTATGAAAAATAAAAAAAAATGTGGGTTAAATGATGTTACTTATTTTCCTTAAATAATAATTAAGTAGAAAAACTGAAGGGTACTGAAAGGTCCTTAGACAACATCCTCATTACAAATTATTTTTTTGCATGTTGGTAGTTCGTTTTTAATTTTTACCGACGGGCAGTTGGTATAACTTACAATGCTTGTCGCTATGCATACATTTTGTTATGTAATTTTCTATTGACTGATTCAGTACTAAACAATTTATTACATATTTGTAAAACGTTTATTTGATGTTCTAGCGGGGGAAAAGGTTTTGTTTTGTAAATCCATACAATGTTGAGTCACCTCTATAGTTGCGTTTGTCCACAAACAGTGTGGTTAACACAATGAACTTGTATTAGTATACATTTAGAATCATTGTTGTTTAATCCTATTTTCGAAACTAAAATGGATATAATTATTTGTATTTCTTCTATATCAGTACATGAAGAAACCGATGATCTGAAAAACTGTAGCTGACGTTTTAAAAGGGGGAAATTTTTAACAATTTAAAGCGAAATAATGTAATGATTGCGGTGATAGGCTACTAGAAGTGCATTATTAAACTAGGCTACGGTACCTCTACAGCCCAAAGTATCTACAGAGTAGCTACATAACAAACTACTCTATAATAACTCTATTTACAGACCGGTGTGACAGATCGGAGTAGATAACTGGGTCTCAGTGGGTGTGGCACCGCTCACAGTTCCATTGTTACTTGAACCTGATTTCATTTTCTTATATTAGCTACTTGATTACGTTACCAGTGATAAAAAAATCTAAAAATAACTAAACTAACAGCTATCACTAATACTTACCGAATATGCTAAAATCACACAATTTATTTTAAGAAACAGAAATATTAGTTAAAATTGTAACATACAGCATAACACAAACCACACTGCACTTGAATGACGCAGCGCTGATTAAGGGAGAGAGGGAAGAGGGCATTGTATCTTTCCTTATATAAATATTTACTTTCACTTTAATCTGACTGTGATGTGAAGTGCAATAGAAGGCATGTTGCTGAGCGCGTGACCTTGATTGGGGAGGGTGAGGAAGGACAGTGTTGCGCGCGAGAAATCCACGCACTTCCAAAAACATTCACTTTATGGTATTTCGTTCGGTGTAGCAAACGGTTATTAAAGTACTGGTGATACGATAATTATTTCATTATTTATTTCCTGCAATTTAGCTCTTTAAAAGCCGCTCTAATGGTTATGATTGCACTGAATGATGTTTTGTGTGTGACTAGTACAACTTTGCCAGAACAAGGTCAAACGCCGTCTACTGTAAACACAATGTAGACGAAATAACTTCTTAAATTGATATTTTTATACACAAAACAGATTATTTATGGCGTTCATAAATTAGGCTACTCTATGTTTGTTATTGAAAACCACTGAGAAAACTTTAATTAAAAAAAAATTTGTTAAACAATATAATACTTTAATTTTGTAATATAAATGGAGATGATCACATAAAGATTTATTCCACATATTACAGATTTTGGGTGCTTGACTGTATGAAGATATTTCATGTTCTAATTCAGCAATATTTATGAAATTATGGTGGAAATAGTGATTTTATGTAATTCAACTGAATTGGACATAATAAGTGGTTCAGTGGGAGCAAATTTAAGAACTTATTTGTCAGCTCACTAATTGAAATTATTTTTTTTTTTAGAAAAGTACAGTAGTATAATATAACTTTACCTAGTTTTAAACAAGAGAATTTAATTTGTTTTTTTGCTTAGCGTCCTTTGTAACAGGAAGATATAATGAGATAGAGGGACGACAGTAACAGTCTCGAACATACGACCTTGAGGGCGGGAATTCAGAGTGAAAGGTGCAATATTATTATTTGCAAACGCCAACCCTTAAATTGTGACTGATTTTACATTTTAACAACAATTTGTAAAAACACTCAAAAATATATTTTTCGAACTCTTAACAGTGTCGTAGTAAATTATACTTCAATATTATTAAACACAATAATATGTTTATACAAATTTTACCGTAAAATCGTGCCAAAATAGACATTAAGAAAAATAAAAAGACTTACTGTTTAAGAACGATACAGATTTTCAAGAAATAAAACTGTTTTAATAGATGAGATTACTTTGATTAAATTTACAAACATTATTTGTTAGAGGTTGTAAGTCTTATCTGTAAACTTTAGTGTTTGTTATTCTTCTTTCAGGGTTGTTTATCGGGGCATATTCGTACCTACAAACAGTGTAGGGATGACAGTGATCATAAGTTCAATTGCTTATATCTAAAAATCGTCACGCACCAATATCCAGATTAAATTTGTTAGTTTTCAAACACACGACCAAACAAAATCAGAAAAACTGAAGTGAAAAATTACCTGCAGTTTTGCAGAACTAGGGAAGGAAGTAAACAGCAAGAAGTGAATTTAGAAGTCCAACGCTTCGATCTTGATAATTTGTAATATTCATTAAGATTTTCAAAAAAATATACACTTGTCTTTATGATTCAAATAACAATTACTTGTTATTCATTTATGTTTTGCAATAGAAATAATGTTATACGTAGTAGCCCTTTTATTAGAAATGTTTTTATTAAATTTTAAAAACACCAAATAAATCGTTGTGTTCTCACGCGTCCAAACACTATTCCTTTGACTAGTTACAGATTTGTTTGTATTTGTTTAGTTTAGGTAATAGATAAACTTAAAACACAAGATAAAAGACGCTAATAAGTACATTATTTTATATTTTGGAAAAAATATAGGTATTTGAATAGCTTAAAACTGAGTATCTTTAACGGCAGAATTACGTTTTGACAGATATTTTTAGTGTTTAAGTTAGAAGAAGACACAAGATAAATTTTCATAAATTAATTAGCTAACTTTACAAAATTTTGAGCTTCTTCGACTTAGCAGAACTGACAAGAGGGACTATTTTCTATGCTAAAACAGAACAGAGACGTTTGAAAGAGGAAGAAAACATGCTCAGGGAAATAGATAAATCAGAGATAGAGACACAAGTAAAACAATGCATTTTAATATCTTGGATATACATCTAGGTATCACAGAGAGGAAGTACTCAGGTCGGACCTTAAATCTGGCCGAATAGTACCAGGCCAATTTAATAACAGTTGTGACTGCAATGTTGTTTTTGTTTGACAATGCTCGATTGTGATTTTAATATACACCTAATTAGTAACGAACCAGTCTAATGGGTGAAAAGACAATTACTGAAATTGTTTCAATATAAACATTTCAAATATTGTTCGAAATATTATTTTCGGAAATAAATGAAATGGAATTTTTGTTTATTTGAATTTCAAAAAGTGACTCGAATTGACAAAATCTCTCTCTCTCTCTCTCTCTCTCACACACACACACAAACACACAACACACAAACACACACACAAATACAAAATACACTCACTTTCTCTCTCTCTCTCTTCTCTCTCTCTCTCTCTCTCTCTCTCTCTCTCTCTCTCTCTCTCTCTCTCTCTCTCTCTCTCTCTCTCACACACACACACACACACACAAACACACTCTCTCTCTCTCTCTCTCTCTCTCTCTCTCTCTCTCTCTCTCTCTCTCTCTCTCTCGCACTGGATAAACTAGCATATCCGTTTAAATTTAAGAAACTGAATTCGACTGCGGTCAGGGTTCATTATCCTATTTTCAATGTAATTTGAAGGTGCAAAATATGCAGATTTTAACGCAGTTTATAATAGTGAAATCAGAGTTTTAAAAAGAGGGAAAGATAAAAAAAGTTACTTTCGGAAATTCGCTTTCATCACGCCAGCGAGACAGCTGCGTGTCGCGATTATTGAAATTATACAAGTGTTAACGCGAAAAAAATCTATTTTGTTTTTTAATGTTGTTACTGAATGATGGAATATTCATTTAGTGTTAGTTTCATGTGGTTAGTTGCCATTATTTGCGCTCATAGAACAACGCATAAAGTTTCGAGAGTGTTGATAAACTTTCGTTCTTAGGTGTTTAGCTAAAAATTTAAAAACTAGAACTAAAAACAGTTTAACACAAGTTCAAAGATAAACTAATGATTATCTCTTTTTGAGCTTATGGTTTTGTTGATCACTTGCAATTTTATAATTTTTTATTTTTGACGGCTCAAGGTATCGGCCTTCAGTGTTGTTCCTTGCTTTTAGTTTTATTAATATAACATACGCTTATGTTTTAGTATTTATATTCTAAGTTAGACACTGAGAACGAGAGTTGATCAATTTTCCAGAAAAATCGAAACGAAAAGAAAAATCCCATTGTTTTCATACACACAAACGATGGGACATGTCCAAATAAAGAAAATATTTACAGTGTGATTTGAAAATTTTGAAAACAAAAAATTAAGTAAATCAATTTCTATTAATAAGTAAAAAAAATCTATTTGCAGTCACAGCTTCCTATTACAGCTTTACATTATTCCAAACTATAAATTTGTTTAAATTTATGAAAATCAACCTGGTAGCTTGAAGAAACCTGCATTCTATCAAGTAATGGATCCATAACACTAACTCATGCTTATAACTATTTATTTTAAAATTTAACAAAACGGAAAAAAACAGCATTTTTCACTTTATGTAAAATCAAATGTTTTGGAAAAAAATGTTTCAAATACTTCGGACAAGAAGGTAATTAAAAAAAAAAACATGGCAGTTGGGAATAGACAATTTCAAAGAACTCATGTTCGTTTTTTTGTGCTTCGTTTGTTCGTCAAATTTGGTGAAGGGTTTGCGCTGGCGCTGCCGTTCTCGTGGCTGGAACCCAAAACCAACGGTTGCCCGAAGGGCCGAGTACCTGCAGCGTACTGAGCTTGCGTTGATTCTGAAAAGCATTAGTTTTATATCCTATGGTTATACATCAATGGCAACAGAGAAATAATAAAACTGAATGTAGCCTACACTTTGATAACTGATGAATAACGTTTCTAATAAAATGCATATATTTTCAAATATTTTTGTTCAATAACTACTTTTAAAAACTTTTTTAAAGGCTCTAAGGTCATATTGAACCTATTCTATATCCTACTAATGTTAATTAATACAGATTACTCTGCTATTTCTTAAGATAAAATTATGTTTGGCATCTAATTTTAGAGGTTTTGTATATTGGAACGAAGTCAGCTTTTTAAATTTTGTACATATCAGTTGGCAATAAAGATACAGCAAAGATTCTTAAAAGCCTTTAAAATATACTAAAAGCGGACCACATTCCATTAGACATTTAAAATGAGATATCAAACATAATTTTATCTTAACAAATAGCGGATTAACCTGTATCGTTATTTAACGTCTTATAGGTAATAGATCCAATATGTCCTTCAAAGCACAAGACAATTTTCTGTTTTAATATATTGGGAGTTTAAACTGAAAAAATAACAAAAACCAATATGTTTTTTGGATTTTCCGAAAAGTACTGTTAAATATTTTTTTAAAATTTGTTTTCATGAGACATCAAAACGCGACGTATTTTGTTAAAATTTATTTAGTTACCTTTCGAGAGAAAAAATTAAACAGAAAACTGGTAAACAAACAATTAACACTCTTTAAATATAGTGTTTTTAATTTTGCGATATTTTTGGTCATTAGTAATTGCAGCTCAGTGTAAATCGAAAAAAACAATACATATTTTAAGTATACTTGAACATGTATATAAAAATTAAAATTAGATATTTACACAAAAAATAAAAAAAAAATTAATACTTTATGAAATTTAAGTGATGTAATGTTACTACTGAATACAATTAAAAGTATTTGTATTGCTGAAAAGTGCAATGTATTACATGTGAAATGTAACACAGAGCTGTAATTTAAAATTACACATTAAATAAACGAAACTGAAAAAATAGTTTTATTCAATAGCTATAATACTCGTAAGTAACCTGAAACAAATAACAATAAAATTGCTTCATGTAAAATTGACAAAGAATCTTTTAGAAACGGTGAATTCTGTATCGTAGCCTATCTTTTTACATGCGTTTAATTTGAATACAATTGCCCTTTTCTTTTTATCTTCAATATTTTAAACATACTGCCAATGAACAAGGACATTTTCTCCTTGCTTAAATATAGTGCTTTTAAAATTCATCACTCTTAACCGACTTTTCTGATTTTTAAATCGTAACTTTATTAACTCTAATTGCAAATGCAGTAATAATATCATTACAATACAACTTAAATTCGCTACATTAGTGTGTAGACAGTATTAGTGTGTTTTCTCACCCTGCGTCCATTATCAAGATCAACTAATCTTTGTTATATTAATGTAAGAGCAAAGGTCTACAGTTCAATTAAGAACTGTATATCTTTTACTATTAAAAATATATTAATTTTGAATATATGTATATATATACATATATGTATGTATATATATATATATATATATATATATATATATATATATATATATATTGCGTTCAAAATTTTAAGGCAATATTCATCATTCAATCTTGGTACAAAAAACGATTCTGGTAATTCTTTGTTTGGTCATGTTCGCTACCAAGCAAAATCCGTTCAACAGTTTAAAAATGGCGGTAATTTCAAACTTTAAAAAATAAAACTTTTTTATCTTACACGCACTTGATAGTCTGATTTCAGCGTTGAAATCGGCAAAATTTTTCGTTTAAAATTTTCAAAATATATTGAATATACGAAAATATATTTGATCAGGATTCTTTTTATACTATGAAAATTTCAATATCATAACATATGAAGATTTTAATACTGATTGTAATGGTAAAATCAGATTTTTAAGAAGCTTTTAGAAAAAAAATGTGGAATTCACTTCCATCACATCACTGCTAGGTACGTACCACGGTGACTGCTATTTAAATTTGTTTAATCCGAATTGAATGACACATGTACTGTATTACTGTAGTCAGGATAACAGTTAACAGAACAGTGATTGGGGTGAGAAAAACACAAATAACTCTTTCATGTGAACAGCTCTTTTATGTTTTAGCAAATCAATTACTGTATCGTGAAATGTAATTAAAATACAAAGAAAATAAATAAATAATAAATAAAATAAATAAAGAGCCAACAGTGGATTCTTCTGACAGTTAACAAAATTTGAGTTGGCGAAACAACAAGAAACAAACTTTACGAATTAAGCAAGAAGCGATGCACTTATTGACAGTTTGTCTAAAAACAAATATCAAAAGAAATATAAAACTAATACAACAACATTATGAGCAGTTTTTTCTACCCACAATACACCACAAGATGTAACTTTATATACGCTTGTTTTAATTTATACCAACAATATTTATAACAAATCACTAAATAGTAACAAACAACATCAACAAACAATAAAACAAGTCAACATTGAACACTGATTAGAAAAAAAAACATTAATACACCTGAAAATTAATGTGAACACGACGAATAAAGCATAACACAATAATTAGTCTAACATTTAAAGTCCACACTGAAACAGAGGCGATAGCAAAGCGATAAATAAGGGTGGTTAGTTATACTGTGTAGGAACTGCACATTAAATATATTTGCATACACTTGAAATGTAGTTTATGATTTATAAAATAACTTTATTACTGTACTGAAGACCGTTTATACTCGG
Source organism: Callitettix versicolor (assembly GCA_022606455.1). Classification (NCBI taxonomy): domain Eukaryota; kingdom Metazoa; phylum Arthropoda; class Insecta; order Hemiptera; family Cercopidae; genus Callitettix; species Callitettix versicolor. The sequence goes on from CM040183.1 coordinate 27,783,672, forward strand.
TGAAATTAAATTATAATTAATAATTAAAGATTTAAGATTTAAAAATTAGATTTTATGATTACAATTTTAATATTTTAACCCAAACATTCTTGGTGTTTTAGTTTAACCGAAGCTTGTTACGTTATTCTCAAGGAAAAATTAATAAACAAAAAACAACTATTTCGTGAAAACAACAGGTATTTCTCAAGATAACATAGATATGTAATGCACGACATTTGCGTACAACTGGAATATGGTAACGTTTGCGTACAACTACAATGAGGAAAGATTTGTGTACAAATGAAGTGCGGCAACATTGTGAACATCTAGAATGATGACCGATTTACGTATGTACATCTGGAAAGTAAAATAAATATTGCAATATAATGAAGGAATATTTGCGTATATTTGAGGTAAAATTTCGGTAAAACTAAAACGTGGTAACATTTTCGTACACGTAATTAAGGCAATGTTTTGTGTAAAACTCGAATTTGGCAACATTTGTGAAAACCAGTAAGAGGCAATATTAGCGTACAACTGGGAAGTGGCAAAAATTGTGTACAATTAGAGTAAGGTAACATTCGCGTAAACCTGGAAAGAGGTAATGTTAGCGCAAAACTGTAATGTGGTAACATTTGCGTACAACAGATGTGAGGCAACATTTGCAAACTTTTAAATAAGGCAACATTTGTGAAAACCAGTAAGAGGCAATATTAGCGTACAACTGGGAAGTGGCAAAAATTGCGTACAATTATAGTAAGGTAACATTCGCGTAAAACTGGAAAGAGGTAATGTTAGCGCAAAACTGTAATGTGGTAACATTTGCGTACAACAGATGTGTGGCAACATTTGCAAACTTTAAATAAGGCGACATTTCTGAAAACCAGTAAGAGGCAATATTAGCGTACAACTGGGAAGTGGCAAAAATTGCGTACAATTATAGTAAGGTAACATTCGCGTAAAACTGGAAAGAGGTTATGTTAGCGCAAAACTGTAATGTGGTAACATTTGCGTACAACAGATGTGTGGCAATATTTGCAAACTTTAAATAAGGCGACATTTCTGAAAACCAGTAAGAGGCAATATTAGCGTACAACTTGGAAGTGGCAAAAATTGCGTACAATTATAGTAAGGTAACATTCGCGTAAAATTGGAAAGAGGTAATGTTAGCGCAAAACTGTAATGTGGTAACATTTGCGTACAACAGATGTGTGGTAACATTTGCAAACTTTTAAATAAGGCGACATCTGTGAAAACCAGTAAGAGGCAATATTAGCGTACAACTGGGAAGTGGTAAAAATTGCGTACAATTATATTAAGGTAACATTCGCGTAAAACTGGAAAGAGGTTATGTTAGCGCAAAACTGTAATGTGGTAACATTTGCGTACAACAGATGTGTGGCAACATTTGCAAACTTTAAATAAGGCGACATTTCTGAAAACCAGTAAGAGGCAATATTAGCGTACAACTGGGAAGTGGCAAAAATTGCGTACAATTATAGTAAGGTAACATTCGCGTAAAACTGGAAAGAGGTTATGTTAGCGCAAAACTGTAATGTGGTAACATTTGCGTACAACAGATGTGTGGCAACATTTGCAAACTTTAAATAAGGCGACATTTCTGAAAACCAGTAAGAGGCAATATTAGCGTACAACTGGGAAGTGGCAAAAATTGCGTACAATTATAGTAAGGTAACATTCGCGTAAAACTGGAAAGAGGTTATGTTAGCGCAAAACTGTAATGTGGTAACATTTGCGTACAACAGATGTGTGGCAACATTTGCAAACTTTAAATAAGGCGACATTTCTGAAAACCAGTAAGAGGCAATATTAGCGTACAACTGGGAAGTGGCAAAAATTGCGTACAATTATAGTAAGGTAACATTCGCGTAAAACTGGAAAGAGGTTATGTTAGCGCAAAACTGTAATGTGGTAACATTTGCGTACAACAGATGTGTGGCAATATTTGCAAACTTTAAATAAGGCGACATTTCTGAAAACCAGTAAGAGGCAATATTAGCGTACAACTGGGAAGTGGTAAAAATTGCGTACAATTATAGTAAGGTAACATTCGCGTAAAACTGGAAAGAGGTTATGTTAGCGCAAAACTGTAATGTGGTAACATTTGCGTACAACAGATGTGTGGCAACATTTGCAAACTTTAAATAAGGCGACATTTGTGAAAACCAGTAAGAGGCAATATTAGCGTACAACTGGGAAGTGGCAAAAATTGCGTACAATTATAGTAAGGTAACATTCGCGTAAAACTGGAAAGAGGTTATGTTAGCGCAAAACTGTAATGTGGTAACATTTGCGTACAACAGATGTGCAACATTTGCAAACTTTAAATAAGGCGACATTTCTGAAAACCAGTAAGAGGCAATATTAGCGTACAACTGGGAAGTGGCAAAAATTGCGTACAATTATAGTAAGGTAACATTCGCGTAAAACTGGAAAGAGGTTATGTTAGTGCAAAACTGTAATGTGGTAACATTTGCGTACAACAGATGTGTGGCAACATTTGCAAACTTTAAATAAGGCGACATTTCTGAAAACCAGTAAGAGGCAATATTAGCGTACAACTGGGAAGTGGCAAAAATTGCGTACAATTATAGTAAGGTAACATTCGCGTAAAACTGGAAAGAGGTTATGTTAGCGCAAAACTGTAATGTGGTAACATTTGCGTACAACAGATGTGTGGTAACATTTGCAAACTTTTAAATAAGGCGACATTTGTGAAAACCAGTAAGAGGCAATATTAGCGTACAACTGGGAAGTGGTAAAAATTGCGTACAATTATAGTAAGGTAACATTCGCGTAAAACTGGAAAGAGGTTATGTTAGCGCAAAACTGTAATGTGGTAACATTTGCGTACAACAGATGTGTGGCAACATTTGCAAACTTTAAATAAGGCGACATTTCTGAAAACCAGTAAGAGGCAATATTAGCGTACAACTGGGAAGTGGCAAAAATTGCGTACAATTGTAGTAAGGTAACATTCGCGTAAAACTGGAAAGAGGTAATGTTAGCGCAAAACTGTAATGTGGTAACATTTGCGTACAACAGATGTGTGGCAACATTTGCAAACTTTAAATAAGGCGACATTTCTGAAAACCAGTAAGAGGCAATATTAGCGTACAACTGGGAAGTGGCAAAAATTGCGTACAATTATAGTAAGGTAACATTCGCGTAAAACTGGAAAGAGGTTATGTTAGCGCAAAACTGTAATGTGGTAACATTTGCGTACAACAGATGTGTGGCAATATTTGCAAACTTTAAATAAGGCGACATTTCTGAAAACCAGTAAGAGGCAATATTAGCGTACAACTGGGAAGTGGCAAAATTGCGTACAATTATAGTAAGGTAACATTCGCGTAAAACTGGAAAGAGGTTATGTTAGCGCAAAACTGTAATGTGGTAACATTTGCGTACAACAGATGTGTGGTAACATTTGCAAACTTTTAAATAAGGCGACATTTGTGAAAACCAGTAAGAGGCAATATTAGCGTACAACTGGGAAGTGGTAAAAATTGCGTACAATTATAGTAAGGTAACATTCGCGTAAAACTGGAAAGAGGTTATGTTAGCGCAAAACTGTAATGTGGTAACATTTGCGTACAACAGATGTGTGGCAACATTTGCAAACTTTAAATAAGGCGACATTTCTGAAAACCAGTAAGAGGCAATATTAGCGTACAACTGGGAAGTGGCAAAAATTGCGTACAATTGTAGTAAGGTAACATTCGCGTAAAACTGGAAAGAGGTAATGTTAGCGCAAAACTGTAATGTGGTAACATTTGCGTACATCAGATGTGTGGCAACATTTGCAAACTTTAAATAAGGCGACATTTCTGAAAACCAGTAAGAGGCAATATTAGCGTACAACTGGGAAGTGGCAAAAATTGCGTACAATTATAGTAAGGTAACATTCGCGTAAAACTGGAAAGAGGTTATGTTAGCGCAAAACTGTAATGTGGTAACATTTGCGTACAACAGATGTGTGGCAACATTTGCAAACTTTAAATAAGGCGACATTTCTGAAAACCAGTAAGAGGCAATATTAGCGTACAACTGGGAAGTGGCAAAAATTGCGTACAATTATAGTAAGGTAACATTCGCGTAAAACTGGAAAGAGGTAATGTTAGCGCAAAACTGTAATGTGGTAACATTTGCGTACAACAGATGTGTGGCAACATTTGCAAACTTTTAAATAAGGCAACATTTGAGTACAACTCGAATGTGACGAATGTTGAATGCACATATAAAATAAGGTTAACATTTACGTATAACTGAGATAACAATTGCATACACCTAGAATGAAGCAACATTTGCGTAGATTTTAATTATGGCATTATTTGCGTACATCAGAAATTGGTGACTTTTGCGTACAATTTGAATGTGACAACATTTGGGTACAAAGAGAATATGTGTACAACTTAAATGTTACAATGTGTAAAACTGGAATGATTGAAATATTTTAGTACAACTGGGAAGTGGCAAGGTTTTCACAAAAAGGAAATATAAAAAAGAAATATGGCAACATATTATATATAGCAAAACAGAAATATAGCAAGATTTGTATACAATAAATGTGATTGGAACAACGTTTGAGTACATTTAGAATGTGGCAACATATGCGTACATCTCAATAAAACAGCATATGTGTACAGAAGAATTGAGGCAACATTTGCGTTTAACTGGAAAGAGGCAATAATTGTGTACAATTTGAATGTAGCAAAATTTGCGTACAACTAAAAAATGACAATATTTGTGTACATTTGAATACAACAGAAATGTGGCGTTTTTGCGTTATCAATATTTGCGTATGAATTAGGTTTTTCATCGTTTATGTATATATGGAATGAGGCAACATTTGCCTACCAATGCAACAATCGCGTAAAACTCGAATATGGCAACATAAGCGTACATAAGGGTTGAGGCAACATTTACGTTCAACTGAAAAGAGGCAATAATTGCCTACAACTTGAATGTAGCAAAATTTGCGTACTTAAAATGGCATTTGAATACAACAGAAATATGACATTTTAAAATATCTGCATAAAATATAAATATATGACAACATAAATATCTGCGTTTAACTAGAATACTTGCGTATGAATTGTGTCTTTTCATCATTATGTACATTTGAAATTGTACGTCATTTACATAAAATTGACATGTGGCAAACTTTTCGCATATGTTTGTGGCAACAATTGCGTACAACTTGAATGTAAATAGGGAAATTTAAAATATTTTTTATTGAAATTAAATAAATAAATGTTACTAGTTTGTACATAAAAACAATATCAAAAAATAACTAAGCAACTATACTCCTTATAGAAAAATAAAACACTCGTAATAAGATTCACTCTTACGTTAGTGTTATAATTGTTTTAAATTTTAAGCAATCGGACTTCTGTTTCTTCTACTTATCATAACAGATTATTGTTTGGTAAGATTATAAAATATCGACAAACAAATGCAACTTTATTAAGATACAAACAGCATTTTTCTTTCTTTAATGTGCAGACCTTGGCATGGATCTAGAAACAAAACGTTACGACACAGAAAATAAATATTAGTGTTTTCCTTCCTCAGTAATAATGCACATTTTTTTAAATTTAATATCACGTTAATCATAAGATATAGTTAATTGTTGTTGTTGAGGTTATTAGGAATAAATATTTTAAAAGTCAACGAGCTTTAAATATTTATGTAGCCTATACAACGATTTAGTAACGGCATGACCGTTTGCTAAAATTATTATTTTTTTCTTTTAAATTGGGTGATGATGCGGTTTAATAGGAAAGATAAATATTAATTATTTGTAATAATTTTGCATAATTTCTATGATATACATTTTTTACAATATACATTAAACATAAAATTCTCGTGAATGCTTAACCACTTTGAAGTGAAATTACAGATCAGAGCTAATTATTGTGGTTTTCCAGGTCTTTTATTCTGTTACACCGATATATTAATTTTTTTTACACTTGCACATTTTTAGTTCGAAAACAAGTTTGTAACAGTTTTTTTTTTGCGTTCGGACAGTGATATGACTGTCGACTTACCGTATAAACGTTAGGCTCTATCAACTAATTTACGTGTGTTTTTACAGTAAACAAAATAACGTTCACAATAATTTTAAATCGATCATTAAATACAAAATTAAATTATTTTTTCTTAACGTATTTACTGTATGACAGATTAATAAAGACGGGGATCGATGAAGCGCATAAAAAAAACTAACGGTAGCACCTAGGCTCGAACCTGCCAGTAGGTTCGAATTAAATTAAATTCGATTTTATAAACTTCTAAATTGGATTTTAATGAAAAACAACTGTTAATATAAACACAATACGGTATTTTTATAAATAAAGAATGAGAATATAAGCAACCCAATTATAATTGAATGTTACTTTGAAATCTGAAGTGATTTTCGAATTTGTTTAAAATTTATTTTCAGACTAACGAGGACGAGATAAAGCTTACGACAGTAACTGCAACTCGAATCTACGACCTTGAGGTGCGCTTAGACATTTCGACCACCGAGCGCTAATAGTTTAAGTACCATTCTTTGTTACAACTACGAATTTTTATCCTCAAGTATTAACGGAAAAAAAGATATCTAAGGCACATTGTACTTTCTCGATTCTGTTAAGGTCATGTCGAATTTTTCTGAAAACATATTTTTAATGGGCGACAATTTTTTAAAAATCACACATGATGTTTAGATAAACATTGTTCTGTACCATGCGAAAACAAACGTTCTTATAAGATATGTAGTAAGGTAATTAACGTTACAAATACTGATACAATTTTGACGTTTTGTAGGTCCTAATACGTTTTGTTATTTTTAAAATATTTTATATGTTTTGGTAGATGATCCTTGTTGACCAAATACAGTAAAAATTTGAAACATTTAAAATATGGTGAAATAACCGCACTAAAGAAATTCGTAACAGCGGTTGGTAACTTTCAGTAAGTAGATGATACCAGAAAAAACTTTATGTTTTGCAAATAAATCTTGTGTACTATCGCGATTTGAATAACAAGAGACAAATATTTAACAATAAATATTACTGTATAGTAAATTATAATAAAATTATCAATTTGATTATGTCTTTACAGTAAAACTAAAAATTTGTGTTGATACAGTAACATATTTCCGAAAAAGCGCCAAGATCTATCCCAATTTGAAATGGGCAGAACGTACATATATCAAGACTTATAAGGGTCCTAAAAATTGTGCCAGCTCTGTACTAGTATAATCCTGCCAATTAGTATTAAAATTTTTAGCCAATAATTTTTAGAAAAAAGGGTTATCCGCTATCGTTTTTTATTTTGGTGCGCAAGAAGGACGTGGGAAAATAGTGAAAGGATAAGCGAACATAAAGGACGATCACAATAAACAGAACAAAAAATAAGGTAGGAGAGAAGAAAAGATCATGGAATACGCAATTCAATTTGATTCAGTAATTATAGGAAAGAGAAAAAGCGTTCCTGAATTTACAATAAATTTTGAACAGTAGAGAAATATTTACAAATACAGATAATTAACTGAACATGCAATAGTATTATTTTACATTTTATTATGGTTGATAATTAAACAATACTGTGTTGGTACTTATTTTCAGATAAATGTTTCAAAAAAGGACAAACTGTATAATCGACACTGTATTATTTAAAATGTCCTATCTTGTAAGACATTTTTTTTGTTTTTTGTTATTTTTAGGCGAAAAGCATTTTGAGGCTTTTATGGCCTCGCTAAATATAAGTGTGAGAGTAAAGTGTTAAAGTCGTGAGTGTTACAGTTATCAGAGCTGGATAATGAATTTTCTAATGTTTAGTACATTTTCAGCCACTATTCAGTTTTGATTTGTTTAAAAGTGGGAAACTGTTTGGCGTGATAAATAGTTTTTTTTATTTAACCATTTTTCAAACACCTCTGCGAAACGACAATTCGATTACTATAAAATTCGTAGTAGATTTTCTTCACACTTGTATTCTTTTTTAAAACATTATGTTGTTTCCTAGATATCGCAAAAATAATTAAACATTTCTACTTGATGAAATTTTGAAAAACGATTTAAAAAACACACACCTCCCTTTTCCCGTTCATCGTATTTGGTAGTTGATAAATTACGCACTTGATTTCAAATAGAAAAAGAACAGGTACAAATTCTAAATAAAATATTTATAATTTTCAGCAAGTACTTCGTAACTTGGTTCAGTAACATCTGCAATATGTATCATGAAAACAGTTATCCAATTATAATTCTTGATAAAAAATACAATGTGTTAGAAGCGTTATTTTGTGTCGTATTACAAATACATTAACTATATGATATTTCGCTTAAAAAATTACGAAACAAAATATATTCTAAATACAATTTGTCTAACTGTCTCATATTACGATAAGTGTTGCTAATAATTAACTGAAAATAATAAGTTACGTGTATCAATGTAAATGATTACTTTGCCTATATTCGAGTTTTAAAATTTGTAACAGAAATTCTTTTTATGTAAAGCAGAGTTCCTATATATGTTTTTAATACATGATTTAAGATAATCAAAGCAGAATATCGAAGCTTGTTGATGTAATCTTGTACATTTGATGTACAAAGTTACAGAAGAATTATTGTCTACATGTAAATTGTTGAAGAAACGCCGGATACTCCAGCTGTTATTTACAGTAACTCTCAAAATAATGACAACAATTAACAAAAGACAAAAATGCAAAGAAAAAACATTTAAAAAAATGCAAAAATGCATCTAAAAATCAAGTAACGAGTCCTTTTATATTATCACTATACAAAATACAAAGGAAGTCCAATGATAGTAAAAAACATAATTTTGTTGAGCTTTTCATGCATACAGCCATTAATTGTTTCGTCACAAATCCGGATTGTTTCGCGCAAACGGCATATTTCAGAAGCCAAAGAAGTGGGTTTTACTTCATTGGCTGAGTGCATGCGCGCGCACATTGCTTCGGGATTAAACTAATTGTTCGATTCGGATTATATGTTGCAAACAGGACTGGTTTTCCCATATGGATATTCTAGCTTATCTCGGTAAAATATTTTAATTAAAAAAAAATTTCTGAATCCTCTTTTAGTACAAAAATATTAAGAATAATTTCTCAAAATCGGCTCTTAATGATTTTTTTCAAAGTTTGCAGCAACGTAGTACATATGTAGCAAAACAAAATGCATGTACTTTAAAAAAATCTATCAAAACATAGTAAAATATCGACCTAATTTTTCAAAATCGGATCAACGTTCGTCAGTAAGTATAAAAACTCAAACCGCCCTGATTGTCAGCATGTTGTTTTGTTTTTTATTTTAAAATTTCTTTCTCTAACTTCATAAATAATCCTTCACACATGACTAAAACATGGAAAAAACCGATTTTGAAAAAATTATTTGATTTTCTAACTTTTGTTTGTAGCTTCCGGTGTAGCTTTTAGGGAAATTATATAAATGTGAAAACGTTTGGGTACATTTTCTTGAAACAAATATTTTCTATCCTAACAGTTTTAAAACGATTTGAAAAATTTCAACTTAAAAACAAAAGGTTTAAAAAAATATTGTCCATAAAAAATGAAGTTTTAACAAAAAACAATAGTTAGCAAATTTACTTTGGAAGGAAAACACTATTATTTTGTAAAAAAAAACAGACACCAGCGGAATTACACAAGCAAGATTAGTGGGATAAAACACCTTAATACAAAATAAACAATACAAAGTTAATGTGTTAATACAGTGTATAATACAGGGTGTGTAGTTACACCAGGGATAGTGACCATGAGGGTAGGAAAAGGGGTCCGAGCAGAACAAGGGATGTAAAAAGAATTGCGTACTTTCAGGAAGGGAGATAGAACGTCCTTGGGGGGGATTCGTCCGGCCGAAAATGGAAAAACTCCGAAAACCTCCAAACATACGTCTCTTGCGTGTAATCTCCGTGGTCGGCAGAGTCGATGGGACACCATAATCTAGGCATTAGTGGACGGCCAAGTATCATTACTTACATTCTTTTCCAACATTAATCTTTCACATACTTAAAACACAAAAAAATTTACTTTCCATTTAAAGTCAGCGTCTTAAATCAATTTTTTATATTAAAATTTTCGTTTAAGTTTTAAATTCTGGATATTTTACCTTTAGAAAAGTGTTTGTAAGTACATTTTTGTTCTTAATCTTATTGTGGTTTACCAGTGACTTGATATTATGAAAACTGAAAATTGAATAAATAATAAAATATATCCTAACGAATAATTTTAAACTAAAATAAATTGTGGAATACGATATGATTTTAATTTGTAATTGCTTCAAAAAGGAATATGGTTTGGGTTTTGTAAAAATTGTCGTAGTTAAAAGGACCGTGATATAAAAAAATTATAATAATTAAACAATTTTTTAAAATTTTAAATCTAACTTTATCACGGATTTTATAAAACAGCATAAACATATTTCATTAGTATTCTTGTTAAGAGGAAATATTAAAAAAATGTATATTAGTGTTAATGTCATTATTTTTCTAAAAAAACCTGTACTCTGGTTTGAACAATGTAGAAAAATTGTACTTTTTTACAATTCTGAATATTTTAAGAGAATACGATAAGTAATTCTTTTAATGCAGGCGCTTATAAACTCCAAAATGTAGTTCTCATTGAGCCATAAATAATAAAACTTTCTTGAGTGTTATATAAACTGAAAAACCGTTTGAAGAGCTTTGGCTGACGTTTTGAACACCAAATTTTTCTTTGTAGTATATCTTCGAAAAACGGAAGACACTAAACAATTTGTTGTAAAAGATTAAAGTTATTCCAAAATGAAGATAATATTTGCCAAATATCGAAAAATTATGAGTTGAATTGAAAAAAGTTTTGAAAATATTAAACTTGTAATCTTACTTTCATCATTGACACATTGAAAAATAAATTTAAATTTAATTATATCACTATCTATAAGATTAATTTAATATACACTTTCTTTACAAATTGGAGTAAAAAACTTTAGTAATCATATTCGAAGCAAAATTGCTTATAAACACAAATAATTTAACTTTTTAATTTTATGCAAAAAAAAATATTGAAAAAACTGCAAAAATTGTATCCATATTTTCAGTATGTCGAGAGAAGAGAATAATAAAAATATAGACGCTCCAAATATCAGATCGAAATTTGTCTAATGATTTTTAATCTACACAAATTTTAACAAGACATGCAGCTTTGTATATTTTATAATAATTTAGGTTTTTACGTAGTTACGAATTGACATACTTAAGTTGTATAATGATTACCACAAATATTAAGTTTTACGATAATTATTTTCATAACTTAAAAATGTATTACATAAATGTAAAACTGAAAAATAAATAATTATTAAAAAAATTATAATCAGCAGGTTAGAACAATAACGTCAATATTTAATTTCCTCAATGTTTTAAAAGTGAAAAGTTTTTTTGTAAACAGTTTTTAATAACCTAGTTTTATTTTATCGGTTTTCAAAAGTACATTTAATGTAAGTAAAAGTAACAGTAAAATTTTCAAAATTTAAGCTTGAAAATTAAACTATTAAGTTTCGTGAGTAGTTTTGACTGAAAAATAGTCAATTTGAAAGTGGAAAAATATGTTTTGTATTTAATAAGCTTTTTTAAAAAATAATCTTATGTTTTAACAGAAACGTTACAGGATAATCTAACACTAAAGTGACAAAATTAAACGGCAAATAATATTTCTACGGCACTGTTTTCATTGATTAACTGACAACTAAACTACGAGAGTCCAAAAAAAAACCAATGTGCAAATTCAGTTTTAATAAAACAATTAATAAAAACAATATTTACACTTTGACCTTTCAGAAAATGTATTGATAAACGTTGATATCTCGATTAATGCATGCGTTCAAGTAAGTCATATTATGTGACGTTATTTTTTAATGTGGTATAATGAAAAAATAGCTAATATTATGTTTATCAAGTATTACTACGATAACCGACGTCTATAATGACACAAATACCAGAAGTGTTATAGGAAAATATTTTGTTTATCATGGACTTTGTTTCTAGTATTGTTAACTATAAAAGCGTCAATAAAATTGGAAGTAAAATTTGATTCGTCTCGTTAAAAAGGTTGCATGCCCAGTTTAGAGTTGATTTGACATGGTGGGAAGTCAATATTTCAGGGTAAAACTTAAATATGATTAATTAAAAGTTGACGAATTAATTACAAGTTAGACTGCAAAGTTACAAAATGTCGAGGCAAGACAGTGAAGTAGATGCGTAAAACATTGATTCGATCAGCTGAGTAAAATATGACAAGACAAGATGTAATGAGTTGTATATTAAAAATGACGATACTGTGTGTGTAATGACGATTAAGATCGTCCATTTGAATTACGCATTTCCACATGTCTAGATGATGTAGAATCACAAGTTAACACGAAAGATTTTATTAAGTTAAAAATGTTGATGTTGATTTTGATCATTAGATGATCAAAAGTTCCTAGTTAAAAGAAGTCCCGTTGAGTTGAAAATAAAGACAAGTGAAAATAGTTAATGGTGCACCTACTATTTATCAAAGTTTTATCGTTGAATAAGATGACAATTCAAGATGTTAAATGTCCTTAATTAAAATAAGTCTGTTGAGCTGAAAATATCGATCGATGTCTGGTCAGGTGTCTTGTGGTCGGTATCTATTTAGTATCTTGTCAGTCTTTTGTTGGTGTCTTGTGTTTGTCAATTAATTTTTAAAAGTTCGAAAGATTTTTTTAAATTTGAAAGTTTTTGTTAATAAGAAGGGGGAAATGAACCATTGAGAGAATTCATGGAAAGAAGCGAGCTGGATAATAAAAATTTAGCCAAGAAGAACTGTATGGTGCACGTACAAATGTTTTATCGTTGAATATGTCGACAATTAAAAATGATTGAAAGTCCCTAATTAAAAGAAGTCTCGTTGAAAATGCAGAAAAGTGAAAATAGTTAATGGTGCACTTACCATTTATCAATGTTTTATCGTTGAATATGTCAACAATTCAAGATGATTAAAAGTCCCTAATACTGTTGAGTTGAAAATACATACAAGTGAAAATAGTTAATGGTGCATGTATCAAAGTTTTATCGTTAAATATGTCAACAATTCAAGATGATTAAAAGTCCCTAATACCGTTCAGTTGAAAATACATACAAGTGAAAATAGTTAATGGTGCATGTACCAGTTATCAAAGTTTTATCGTTAAATATGTCAACAATTCAAGATGATTAAAAGTCCCTAATACCGTTGAGTTGAAAATACATATAAGTGAAAATAGTTAATGGTGCATGTACCAGTTATCAAAGTTTTATCTTTTAATACTGTTGAGTTGAAAATACATACAAGTGAAAATTAATGGTGCATGTATCAAAGTTTTATCGTTAAATATGTCAACAATTCAAGATGATTAAAAGTCCCTAATACCGTTGAGTTGAAAATACATACAAGTGACAAAAGTTAATGGTGCACTACTATTTATCAATGTTTTATCGTTGAATATGTCAACAATTCAAGATGAATGAAAGTCCTAATTAAAAGAAGTGCCATTGAGTTGAAAATACAGAAACGTTAAGATAGTTAATGGTGCACAAATCATTTATCAAAGTTTTGTCTTTGAATATGTTGACAAATAAAGATGATTAAAAGTCTCTAATTAAAAGGAGTCCGGTTTAATTAAAAATACAGACAAATGAACATATTTAATGGTGCAAGTGCAAATGTTTTATCGTTAAACATGTCGACAATTTAAGATGATTAAAAGTCGCAATTTAAAATGATCGAAAGGCTACGAATCAAGGTATAAAATGCATCAATGTTGTTATAAATTTAACAAATGAATTGAATGAAGAGAGAAATCATCAAGAAAAAGAACTCATATCAATACGTTCAGTTAAAAGTCGTGGGTCTGAGAATACATATTGACGAGTAAAATTTACGGTCAAAGAGTATAAAATATTACCATGAAGAGTAACTCGATAGTATTACGAAAAAATAATTCGCATATTGGCCATGCAGGACTCCCGTAGTACTCCTAACGTGCAGTGACGTCACATCTAGGTGCTTAGAGACTCACCCGAATGTGTTACGTGTTTGGTACGGTTCCAGGATCTGCCACCAACTTGTTAGATGCAAAGACAAGAATTATTGATCAAATTAAATACGTTGTGCCAGAAAATACGGTACAAAGTCTAATACTACGGAAACGTATGACCTTATTAGCTCACAGCAGATTGTACAGATTTGTAAAGGTCAGTAATACGTTCATTCCTTTAAATTTAGAGATGTTAAAATCTTAAACACCTTTAATACTGAGCCTAAATATTATATAAATTAAATCTTATACTATTTTTTATTTAACTTTCATAATTTATACCAATTAGAATAATGAGGACAAGGCGTAAATGAAGGTAAAAGGTGATTGCAGTAATCCCAGTCTCGAACCTACGACCTTGAAATGCTCAAGTTCAAACTGACCTGACCGGTGCTTTAACCATTTTAAAAATGTTGCCTCCTCATTACACTAATAATTTATTCGCAGTAAATAGTATTTTTTTAATGTATCCGCACTCAAAATATAGTAAATATTGATATCATGGTATTCACTCACAACAGAAGATTAATAATAAGAAAAGCTGTATTTATAATGAAAGGGTATAACTATAAGGTCACCATATGCAACTTTTTTGTCGATTATTTTTGCTGGCGCGTTTCACTGCTATGATCAAAACTTACTATTGTACTGGGCATTTGCTCTTGAATACTATGAAAATTAGTTGTTCTTGTAATTATGAATCTGATCAGTGGTAAACTCAAACTTGGAGGTGCCACTATTGCTCCTCTATACATAGATTCGTTCTTTTATATTACTTAACCCTTCCCTCAACCAACGCCTGGTCTTCTCTGTTACCTGTTTACTAACCACTTACTCGCTTCTGTTGATCCCTTCCATACTTTCTCTAAATAAACCACTTTATCTTATTATTAGTAAACACTTCAAAAATTTTGAAAACTTGCCGATGTCTTGTGTTTGTGAACTAATTTTTCAAAATTTGAAAGATCTTCAAAATATATAAGGTTCAAGTCAACCGTTGAGAGAATGCATGGCTTTCCACGTGAATAATAAAGAGACAGCCGAGAAGTGGTGGAGCTCGATAAGAGAGGGATGTTAAATTAGAATAAAAGAAGGAAACCATGTTTGAAGGAGCGGTACAACAGTAAGTTTTGATAATGGAGGTATTCTGAAAAGCGCCAACAAACAAAAAAATTACAAACCTAAGAAAGGTAAAAGATGAGTGTGCAAGACAAAATAATAACATCCCTTGTAGAAACAAAGAAAATTACATTAATAATATGTATATTTGTATATTGTATAATATCTTATTGTACTGGCTTAAACGACTGTCTACTTTCAAATTATTTATAGGTAGTTTTACAAGAAGAAGTGAAGATTGGTAAATTATCACTGAAACCGTTTTTAATTTATCTTAGTGTTATAAATATTGTAACTGTTTATAAGTAACTTATATAACCTAAAGTATGTATACTCGATTAAAAATCTTAGTTGTACTAATATACATCAATATTACAACAACTTATACTAATTTTGTACATGTTAGATATGTAAATTTGAGTAATAACCGAAGTAAAACATTACAGTACTATAACCTTATCAATAATATTAGCTGAAGTATTCAATATGTTTTATTCTATTTTATGTGTTCTTTAGACAAAATATTTTAGATTTAAGTTGATCAAAGTAGGAATAATTTCTTTGAGTCACCGAGAATATTTAAATGCGTAAACGCTCACGAATATGAAGTAAAAAAAGTTTTGTTCTTCAGTAAATTGTTAGAGTATTACCAGACGCTCAATTTGTTATTTAATGTGTTATACTAAATACGCCTTGGAAACTTAAAAAGTTATCTATTACATTTAAAAACAAGCTTATTTGAAATAATCAGCTGTTTCGAACACATTAGTGACATAAATTTAGTTGGTATCGTCGAAACGTTGTCAAACCATATCATATTCAGAAAATTCCGAGCGATTTGTGGAGAAAATAATGCTTCAGAAGATGATATGTTTCCTACGAATTAAAAGTTTCTTAAGTGTTTACAGATATTTTTTTTTTGGAAAAAGTGTCTGCCATAAAAATAAAAAGTAAAAAAAACTTGATGATGTAAATAATTACTCTGTCACTTCCAAGTTTGAGTTTACTACTAACCCTATGCATGATACCAAGAGCAACACTAATTGCTCTTTCCGTTCATACAGTCTACAAGAGCAAATACCTAGATTTAGATCAGGTTATATTTCATTTATTTCAGTATGAACTTAAGAAATTACAAATTTTCATTCATATGACTCAACTACTTAAAAAATTATTACCGATAAAATGTCAACAATGACATTCAACAATTACATTACACTAGTTGAATTTATAGCAAAAGAGTAAGGGAACGAGTGTTGCCGAGCATAGCCGAAGCAGTTCGGAAGGCCGAGCAGTTTCCACGGTTTCCGAGTGTGACAGGTTTACCAAGTTCCAGTCCGAATACTCGCAGTTAATCTAGTCTTATTTTTCTTAAAAATTAATTTATAAAAAAAGTAGCACACTAATTATTTCAACTCACGTATGACCGGAAATACAATAATGTTTGTTTCAAACTGTGCAGGCTTCTCAAGTTTCGAAGACTGAACAACTTGGCAACATTGCAGCTGACAGCTGATTCAGCAACGCTCGTTGCCAATACACTTATGTACTAAATTCAAACTACAGTTCAGTTCTCGTTTCTCAGCTGTCAGAAACCGAAGTGTCAATAAATTATTTGTAATAAAAGTGTGTTTATATAGTTCTGTACAGTGTGTATTGAAATCAAACACAATACCTATCAGACAACACAAACAAATAACATCAAGCAATTATCACAACCCCATGCTAAAAACAAAGCAGGAACTTGACAGATTCTGAAATGTGCCAAGAAGTGTGCACGTATGTTATTACAGATATCCAAGGTAGAAGAAAGGCCTGAAAGAAAGTATGGTTAATAAAAAGTGTATAGAGAACAATACATGCAAGAAAGCAAAAGTCAAACATACACAGCTGCATAAGTATTGAAATATGGTTAGTCAACAAAACGATAAGAAAATCATGGAACCATGTTGAGAAAATATAAATTGTCGAAGTTATTTGTGGTGTAAACATATTTTAAATGTCGGTATTTATGAAACATGTTAAATATAATAGTTTAAATATTTTTATGAATCAGAAAAGTAATACAGCATAATTTTATTTTTGAATTTAAAGTTTATTAACATTACAAATTTTACAAATATATATATATATATATATATATATATATATATATATATATATATATATATATATAGATTTGCCATTCCTTAAACATTGCCTCTTTATACATGTCATTTATTAGGATATGCCTCCCAGAGCGAGGAATTTGCCTCCCTTCGAGTTTTGACCTCCACGGAGGCAAGAAATCAGGTTCACAGAACGCAAGAAATATTTGGGTTTAGAAAACTGTGTGTTGTCTTATAAGCGGCCATGTTGGAATGCATTAGATTCATTGCAAACTTTGAAAAAATATGAAATATTAAGTACTGCGTTGAAAAGTTTCTAAAGTATTGTAAGTGCGAGCAGAGTGATATTAATACGATACTTTATTGTATATAGAATGCGTCTTAAATTTCAATTTTTCGAGTGAAAAATGCAGAAGTAAACTGCTTTTCCTAGGTTGAGGTTATGTCAGTGTTGATATCCATAATGTATTTTGTTCATTTGTGTCTGGATTTTCTATTACAAAAAGTAGTTCAATGAAAATTGAGATGTAGAAACAAATACAAGTTTTGAAATATATTGACAAAATATTGTTACGGACCAAAATTCTGTTGGATTGAAGAAAACAGGACTGGAAGAAGGTTAGTAAACCCATGGGTGTGTATTTACTATAATTTTAAGATTTCACATTATTTATAACTTAGAATATTAACAATTATTGTACATGACAAATAGTTGGAGGACCAACAATCACTTTTATAATAATTACTATATTAATAATAGTAAACTGAAACTAATGTATTAGTAATAAATTTTTACATATCACTAAGATATCAGTTTATTTTTAATATTAAAGTAGGCTACTTGGTTTGTAACATTGGTAGATCTAGTAATATTTTGCAAATATCTAAATAATATGTCTATGTCTACTTACAGACCAAAGAAAACTTACAACTAAGCATTATAGTCTAAATATATTTTTTTCTTATACCTACTACTAAATATAAATTGTCAAATTAATTCAATGCAAATTTTTGAAGTTATTTGTGGTGTAAACAAAAGAACATTCAAAAGTCAGCTGGAGTGGAAGTATTAAATACAAATTTATAAAAAGTTAATATGGTTTTAAAATGGCTAATGAATAAACTAATCCCAGGCTTGAGAAATTGAGGCTATGTCCTTCTTTCATAAAGAACTAGATAAACTTCATAAAGAACTAGTAAACTAGATAAGCTTCTATTTTATGTCTGACTTTTTCGAACTTTTGCAAAAATTATGATTTTACTATTTTTTTCTCCTTTTATTATATGCTTTGTCATTTTAATAAAATTTATTAACCCATGGAAGATTAACTTTATTATGATAAATTATGACTTTTAGTAATTTATTTTTAAAATCTATATTCATCACGTCCATTTGCACAGCATGCTGTAATACTACTAACAACAAAGCATTAGTAATGCGTTTAAGGAATATAAGTTATATATGTAATAAATGAGTTAACACCCAACAGCTAAGTTGAGTTAGGTTACCAAGTTCTTTTTTAGAAAAAATTATATTCTTTTGAAATTTTCGAACTTTTGCAAAAATTGTGATTTTACTATTTTCCTTTTTTTATTATAACATGCTCTGTCATTTAGTTTGAGAGATATTCAACTTATGGAAGATTAACTTTATTATGATAAATTATGATTTTTTAGTGATTTATTGCAAATCTATATTCCGGGCGTCCATTTTTACTATATGCAGCGATACTACTAATATATATATATATATAATTTTAACAGTTTTGGATTGTAATTACTCTCGGGTATATCTGACTTTTCGAACTTTTGCAAAAATTGTGATTTTACTATTTTTTTCCTTTATTATATGCTCTGTGTCATTTCGTTGAGAGATATTAACCCATGGAGAAGATAACTTTATTACTGATAAATTATGATTTTTAGTGATTTGTTGCAATCTATATTCAAACGATCATTTTACTATATGCTGTTGATACTACTAACAACAGAGATTAAGTATGTTTAAGGAATATAAGTTATATACGTAATAAATGAGTTTACACCTAACAGCTAAGCTGAGTTAGAGTTACAGTTCTTTTAGAAAAATTATATTCTTTTGATTAGTAATAACATGCTTCATTAAACACCCAAAAGTGAAATCAAGTTAGGTTAAGGCAACAGCTAAGTAGAGTTAGGTATCAAGTTCTTTTTTTAAAAAAAAATATGTATTCTTTTAATTATGAAAATACACTTATCGTTATTATGAAACATTTATCGGTTTTACCATTAAAAGCATGTTACCTACTTTTCTGAATGACAGTAGTCATTTTGAGGTTATGTTGGTAACTTTTGTTGTAAATTCACTTTTTTGTAAATTCTACTTGTTTCTTTATTTTTATATTTTTGATAAATTAATATTGGTCCCAATAACTCAGTTTTACCATCTCTTGTTTATTGGATTGTTTGCTTGTTAGTTAATGGAGGATTATTGTATTCCTTAACAGGTTCGGAATATTGTAAACCAGTTTTCCAGTATATTTATAATTCCACAAGGAGAATACCACTTGATATAGTTCACAAGTAACTAGCATTATACACATCCTACAATAATAATAATGTTTGTTTTACATGTTGCCTTTTAGTTTATTGCTGTGGTAGCCTAATCAAAAATTACAATTGGTAAAATGAAAAGATACACAAAATTGGCCTTCATGAAATTATGTCCATGTGATTGGAATAAAAGTTTTTTCAAAAATGTATTTTAAATTTCGGTATTTATGAAACATGTTAAATATAATAGTTTAAATATTTTTATGAATCAGAAAAGTAATACAGCATAATTTTATTAGCAAAAAAATAGTTGAACATAGTCTAGTAGTAGATCTACGTAACAAGTACAGAATTAAATAAAACTTTTGTTTCGAATATAATAAAAATTATTTTTGTCGAAATGTATACGTGCCTCAAAATGTAAAGAATAAAAATACGGACATTTTGAAACTCATGTGCATTTTTGACCAAGATCAGTTTGCATATTTTATTGTAATATTATAGAGAAAATAAAATTGTTATTTTTTCTTGAATTTAAAGTTTATTAACATTACAAATTTTACAAATATATATATATATATATATATATATATATATATATATATATATATTTGCTTCTTCTAATCCTCCACACCTCCCTCATCCTGTCTCCATGGATCCTCTTCCGGTCCTCCGTCATTTTACCCCTGCTCTCTTTGGGATTTCATTCTCTGGGACCTTCCAACCGAGCATCTTTCTCCTGTATGCGTTCCTGTCTTCAACGTCTGTTGAGTCTATTTCTGTGTCATGTAGGTCTATTCTGACTTGTGCAATCCACGTCGTTGTTGATTTGACACCTTGTATATACTTAAGGATTCTGTTGGCAAGTCTCGTTGTTGGGAGTCTACTGATGTGTTCATAGTACCGAAGCCTCCTTCTTCTGATATCTGCTGCCAGGTTCGATATCTTCTCTGTGGTCTTCTGGGAGTGCAACCTGTATCCATATTCTGTTAATCTCGGGCCTAGGATTTCCTCAGGCCCGGTGAATATATATATATAGATAGATTAATTGTAAAATTTGTAATGTTAAAAAACTTTAAATTCAAGAAAAAACAATTTTATTTTATCTATAATATTACAATAAAATATGCAAACTGATCTTGGTCAAAAATTCACATGAGTTTCAAAATTTCCGTATTTTTATTCTTTACATTTTGAGGCACTGGTCTGTGTGAAGAAATTATCCAGACTAAATGTTTCATCAAATAAATTCAGTTTGTTTTACTGTACAAATATTTATTTGTTATTGACTATTAATATTACCGAAAATATTGATCAATATTATGTTTTTTGTAGTCAGTTAAAATTTGTATTACGTTTTTTTTTTAGTTTGGGAAAATCCTTTCAAATATTTAGTATTGTTGTATGTTGAATGTTATTTTGTTTTTATGATATACAAACATTATCCTACTTTTCCAGTTTTCAAGTGTTATGTATGACTAACAAAATTTGTAGCGGTGAATTGAATATATAGGCTAGTTAGGGTATCCAGACAATTTTCATACTTTAAAAGAACCAGTGTACAGAAAAAAGTAAAATATTTTATCGTGTGAAAAAAGTAAAATATCTACAAAACTGTGAAATACAAAAAAAATCACCCAATAACAATTTAAAAAAAAACTTGTCAAAAAAATGAGTTAGTCAGACCTGAACTGGAAGCATGCGGGGTCGGTCCTACGTTGAGCGTGGTATTTCCTCTGAGCATTAATGGCGGTTGCTGAGCCCGCCTGGCCGGAGGTAAGTCTGTATTCCTCGGGTTAAGTGTCCGGTTAGTGGATATTTCGCCGGCTTGTTTCAGCACCTGATAGATAGCGTCCACTTCTCCTGGAGGCGTGCTTACATCTGTCGGGGTCACTAGCGTAGCCAGGACACACACACAAGCACAAACACATGCAACGTTAACACACTACAGTAGATTTGGCTAATGTTTAGTGCTTGAGACACAGCTGTGTTATAAGCCTGTACACATGACCGACAATATCCCGACAATTAAATAAGGCTTTATTTTTGTTGTTGACTGTACAGACGGAACTTATAGAAAAGATAGCGATCTATTAATTTTGTATAAAATTGTTAGTAAATACTTCAAATAAATGAGCGAATGCATAAAAGTTTTATAAACCACTTTTTATCTTAGTGGTGACTCTAAATTTCATTTTTAGTCTAATAAAAACCAACATTTACGATACTACTATAGCGATTTCTGTCGGCCATGTGTTCAAGCAAATAACAAATTGTTGGGTTAAATGAAAGGCTGCATTCAACAAAGTTATGGAGAGGATGTATTCAATAATCGATATATACACTCACGTGCACTTTCAAGTTAAAAGGAAACACACACTTACGATTCTCAAGATGAAACGTAAATCATTTTAAACAATGTTCTACTTGGGGACCATAAATAATATAAATAAGACTGAAATCGATAGTTGCAAAGTTGTAAGTGGAATATGATACTCGGTATAGGATCCTTTTGGGCCGACATGATGTTTACTTGCATATACAAATATGAGTAGTAATAATTAAAAACAATAATTAACAATAATTAAAAACAAGAGGCATTAAAATGAAAACATTGATACCATTTGATTGAAATTACGTTGTATACAACAAAATAAATAGTCTAAAACACTCCCTAACGTTGCGAGATTATGAAGGAGCAATTATTTAAATATATATAAGTAAAACACATTTAAATATTGTTGTTCATACGGTGTTTTTTTAGAACAAATATGTTTAATAATTACAGATTTCTTTTTATTTAAAATGGATGAACTAAGAGTATCTACATTATTACATGTAACCTTCAAGAAAAACAAAACTATTTTTGCATTCAGCTGATTCAGGAAGGGGTAAAATCAAAAACTATCCTAAAACTACCATTTTAAACTGTGTTTTGCAGTAAGTTGAAACATCCTTTATTTCATTAGTGGTTTTTGAAATGAACATTTTAGTGAATAAAAACTTAATGCATATGGTTTATTGAAAAAATACAAATACTATGATCATATTATTTATGAAATTCTTATATTGAAATTCTATTTATGAAATTCTTATATTGAAATTCTATTTATGAAATTCGCATACTGAAATTCTATTTATGAAATTCTAATATTGAAATTCTAATTATAAAATTCTTATATTGAAATTCTATTAATGAAATTCTTGTATTGAAATTCTATTAATGAAATTCTTATATTGAAATTCTATTTATGGAATTCTTATATAGAATTTATGAAATTCCAGATATTGTTTTTAAAACGGTTCAGGGAAGTTGTTACCTTATGGCGTTACAAATGAACCATTAAATTGAAAAATTGTTTACAATAGTTTAAAAATATATTTAAACATTTTTGGCAATCAAACGGAAAATATAAAACAGATTTTTTAACTTTAACTGAATTAGTATTAAAATTTTTGCCTGCCTTTGGATAAGAAATTTTTGTAAATTTGAAGTTAGTGAAACAATCTTTAGACAAGGGGGTACACTCTCTCGCTATACTTATGGCTTATTTACAAAGCAAACAAAACTTTTTCTTATTTTTAGATAAATAAACTAAAATATATATTATTGTGCAAATCAAAATTAAAAAAGCAACAACACAAATGCAAACAAAGACAACAATTATTTTTTGTTTGTGTTTCATTTATTGTATCGTTTTGTGTATTGAATATGTACAATGAAGTTCATATGCGTATTTATTGTAATTGTAATTGTAAACTTATCGAACATTTAAACTATATTTGTGTATTTAAAACTTTATCTAGACTTCTTCTGAAAAGTGGTTTGGATCTAAACATCTTGACGTTTATCTCGTTTCTGTTCGATAAGTACAATCATAAGCATAAACACAATTTAAAAATTTCAAAACATGTATAACTTTGAAATTTGGTCAAAATATTTTTTAAATTTACAACATATTTTGGCCGTACTATGAATAAACCACAACTATGTTTGGGTTTAATTTTTCTAGATTTTTGAATTTTCCTTTTTTTGTTGATGTTTTTAATATTCTCAATCAGATTTTACTATGAATATAGTAACAAAAAATATAGGGTTTGCGTCGTTACGTGAAAAATGGAAGACATTCGCAATGGAAATTACAGTTAATATTTACGAAACGTCAATTCTTTGCTTTTTCATTAGTTAAAAAACTTTATTTTATGTTAAAAAAACTAATAAAAATACAGATTTTGGGCAAAATATAGGGAATTTGTAACACAAATTTTTAATTTGTAAACAAATTCACAAATGTTTATTGAAATTTATTAATGTTAATGGTATATTATAAAGACTAAGAAATATATAATTTTTAAATTCCCTAGCATACACAAATTTTAAAACGAAAAAAATGCAAATAAGTTTAGTTGAAAATATTGCAACGACGTATAAATACTTAACCAAATAGATATAACTTTACATTTCTAAAACATTTTTTAAGGACGGATTAATTTAAATAAATTCTTATTTAAACACTATGTTAAGTAATTTATTTGAATTCAAAGTGTATGTAACATTAATGAAAGGCCTATTAACCTCATGCGGTTATTGATAATAGTTGAATGAATTTGCAACAAATTAAGTATAAAACTATTGTGAAACGATATAAAATAAATCTTTTACAATGAACTATTTAGGAATGTTTTTAATTTTCAAAAACCTTTAAATTTGGACACAATACGTTATAAATTCACCTGTATTTTTTATTACTTTTCATTTTCGATTTAAAATTAGCATTTAAATTAAATTGTTTAATATTAAAAAAAATAGTTTTAGATATATTTTAACTGGTAGTTAGATTATAATGGAAAGGTTCATAATCGAGTCTATTTTAGGTATTTGCTTAAAATAAAAATTCATATCTTTAATTAGCAGAGACGAGACCCTTATTAAAAACCACACCGAACCAGGTTTTTTTACGAAATAATAGTTTTAATCATGAACTGTTTTAACACCTTAAAAAATTAAAAAATATATTTCTGTTGTTATAAAAATATTTAATTTGTTAAATAAGACAGGAAGAAGGCGACAGATATTTTTGGTAGGCCGTATTAAATGTGACTTGGAGAAGGAATGTTAAAAATAAAGAAAGCTTTCATAATAATCAGTAATATAAAATATAAGCTAGTTTTAAAAAGTAAAAAGTAAAGATCAACAATTTTTTTTTTTGTAAATGCTTTACAACTTCAACGAGTTTTGCTAAACGCATCTGTATTGGCAGAACCAGTCTACACAGAAATGAAAGAAAACAAGTGATTGTTACTGTCAAGCGAGTTATACGTATTAGAAGCGATTTTATAGACTAATACAGCACAATATGCCAATGGTAGGATGAGGTTGATTTAGAAAAATGATAACTGTTAATTAAGTTAATTGACAAGAATTATTTGTAGTTTGATAATAACTTTCAAAACATTTCACAACTGCTTATTTATTTATTACGATATTAATCACCGACATTTTATTGTTGTTTTTGTTACTGTTTTAATGTAATTGTGAAGACGTGACAAATATAGGATTAACAGTTTTAAACAATCGTTATTGTTCACATTGAAGCAACATTATTTAATTTGATCAAAACAAAGTTGTGATTTTAAACACAGCTGTTTTAATTTCTCGCTATACGATCAATAAGATGACACTGATCTTAAGATTTTGAAAGAATATTTTTCTGCTTTCACGCGACCAAAATACACGGATCCGTCTGTGTGCTGTACACATCGCTGGAGACTAAACAGGTTTAACGATTTTGGAATTCAGGACTAGTTTGATTTTAATTTAGAAAAAAAATGTTGAATCTCTTTTTGGCTAAAAGTTTTAAGAATTAAGTTTTTAAAAAAATCATCCCGTTGATTAAACTTTGCTCATCCGTACCCGATCGTTACAGCCTTGAAAAAAATCTGAACTATCACAAAACCGAAAACTGGTATCCATTTTTAAAAATCAGATTTTGCTCAAATTTATGTCGTAACTACATAACTAAAACTGGTAAAGTAAAACGTGAAAATGGAATTATTCCTCAACGCGTCAACAGGCAGAATATGTACTAAAAAATAAAAAAAAAAATGTTACATTAAGAATTTGGAATAAAACCAGATTAGGAAATTTTAAATTAAAAAAAACTGAGGTTTGTAAATAAATAGAAAAAACCAAAAATTAATCCTATCAGCCGTTGAGTTTGTTTTGGTCAAATTACAATGTCTTTTATTTCAAATTTTATACACTACAAAAACTTGAACTAATTGAACAAATTGAACTAATTATAAATTAGGTATTAGTAGTATAAATATTATTGCCATTTATTGTTATGTAGTTTGTCTCTGTTTTATTTCCGTGTGATTTTATGTAACGAATGGAATAAACCAAACTAAATTCGGCACATGTTCAAATTATAGTAGTCATTCTGAAATAATGCCCAAAAGGAAGTCCTGTCAAAAGAATGTCACTGTGTCAAAACTTAAAAAAATAGAAGCTTACAAAACAATTCTTTTAAAAAAATGTTCTGAAAATCAACAAACTACAATGCAATCATTTTTTTAAATCAACCACAATGGCAGATAACAAGTGAAAATGAACTGTTTAGCCAGAAGACATCACGAGAATTAAGGACGGACAAAAGCGTCTACTGTTTCCGTTGGAACAGTGTTATAGCTTAGTAAGTGACAGCGGTACCTAAACTCCGAGATGGGGGTGTTTTCCAAGTGACCGTGCGAGGGGAACTGGACCCTGTGGGACTAACCGATGATCTTCCAGCGTTATTCACAGATAATGTTAAAGCTGATAACAGAACAAATATACTTAACATACCAGGTATTTATATGTTTAAAATTAAATCAAAATTATTGTAGTTGTTACTCTTTTATAAGTTTCAATAGTCGAATAAACTGTTGGGAAAGTAATATGCTTAAACAAAAAAGTAAACAACGTTAAATTAATTTCCGGAGAAAAACTTCTAAAAATTAAGTTTTATCTTAAATATGGTTACAGTCATTGAAATCAAAACTATTACCTAACACTGTTGTGGTTGCCTTTGTTAATACATTGCTGGTTCAAAAGTAAAATTAGAAAAACATAGGCTATATTGTTGTGATAAATAAAAGATTATTTATTATAAAGATTAGGTTGTCACGCTATTTAAAATAACAATAAAATGTTACCATAGCAACGTTAACCAAACAATTATGCTCGTTAATAGGCTATCATATTGTTGTAATTTTTATAGTGTGAGGTAATTTACGGCAGTTCTTCGTTATTTCGATAACTTTCTAAAGAATTTTGAGTGCAAGTAATTTCAAAATTAATTGCAAATTGTATAATAATTATGTTTTTAGATAATTGACCGGGTGCAACCAAAATGCATTATATAGAATTTATTTAACAAATTTGTCTACACTACTAATTATTACATGATTTGGTTATTATTACTATGTCTCCTAAGACTAACTTTCTAATCTCGGAGATGTATTGTACATTTTGTATTATTGCATTCAATTTAATTTAACAGTTACAAAACAATTATAAATATAAATTATATACAGATGCAAAATTATATAAAAAAATATATTGCACCTGAACCAATATAATGCATTTAAATGTGATAAGTAATCAGTTTTCAAAGATACGGGCAATCAAGAAGAAGAAATCATTCAGTGACAGAATATTTTGAAAATTTTATACAGAAAGTATCAGATTGAAAAAAAGGAATTGAAATACGTAATTAGTAAATTAAACTTTATACTTCTACAGTAAAAAATGTTTAAACTTTAAATATACTTAAACAAACGTAAACCGTATGCATTGTCACCTACGATTACTATTTACGAAAACACTAGGCAACAAATAAGGTTTTGTTCATGTTAAAATAAAAGTGCTGGGGAACAAGATTGAAATCCGCCTACCTTCTTCCTCCTGCGTTGCAGTCACTCGTGTCTCTATCTCTGACGTAGATTTCTGCCGCCTAAGTAGCCGTGATTTGGCTTGGCATTTACCCACTTTCTCTTGGCAATCGATGTGTACGTTTAGTTTACACACGCGGCACTTCAACCCCTGCCTGGTGTGCCCTGTAAAAGTTCACATTGATAAACAAATTAACTTTAAGTATAGTATAAGTAATTATAAAACATTAATCTACAGTCTACCTCTAAGGACTTGTGAGCAGACGTCGCATGGTGTTATCTTCTTGTAGGTGTACTCTTGGAACTGATGAGCCAGTGTGGAAGTGTCCATGACCAGGTTCATTCCTCCATCTCGTCCGTTTTTCCTTGAATAATTACATTCACTTTATTAAAAACACAAAATAATAACAGTTTTTCAACTATCAAATATTTAGTCAGTTGTTGCAGTATTCGTTAGTTTTTATATGAATGTGTTTTCTGGTGAAATTTACACATTGGTAGAGTTACAAATACAAATGCACCGTGTAGCAATCGCATAAGAGTACTCGAAAATAAATATTTGAATAATTTACAATATTATAATATTTTGTAATATTTATAAATGTACATAATAAATGATAATTTACGAAAGTAACACATCAAATAATTATATTTCTTAATACACTTTGGATGGATTGACGTAAAAACACATTAGTAAACAGATAAACACACTTACAAAACTTAGAATATTAAAAAAACTAGAATTAAGGTTGTCGATTTTCTACTGAAGTGATTCTCTTGTTACACACAGTCGATATAGCTTATGTTTATTAACGCAATCCTTGTTACAATCTTAAGAAAGTATATTTTTGTAAATAAAGTTATAATCAATAACAATATACAAAAAGTCTAGTATTTATCTTGTATCAATTTAGTTGAAGTGACACTTTAAAATACCTAAAAGACTTCACCTTGTAAAACAGAAGTCCACAAGTGGTTTACTCTTTTAAAACGAAATTAATTTATATTTACAGAAAAAGTGACGAAGACCTTCAACATTATCGCACTATGAAGGTAGTCGTTGTTAAATTAGTGGGATTTGGTAATCGTTTTTGTCATTAATTTTTTACAGAGTTTAAAACGCAACTACAAAATATAAAATCAGTGACGAAATGAACAACGTTTCTATTCGATCGACCACCTTCAAAAACATTTTCAAAGGATCAGAGTTGGAAATAGCTCGCATTAATTGAACAACAGTTAGAAAACCTCTCGACAATTTCAGTTTTATTTTGTACTTAATGTATATCACCAATATAAGTTTTTCTTACTTAATAATAGTTATAAAAATTAAAAACTGTGCCTTAAGAACAGTGCTTTGATAAGAAGACTGTAAG
This sequence comes from Callitettix versicolor, assembly GCA_022606455.1. Lineage (NCBI taxonomy): Eukaryota > Metazoa > Arthropoda > Insecta > Hemiptera > Cercopidae > Callitettix > Callitettix versicolor. The sequence continues at coordinate 27,812,850 of CM040183.1, forward strand.
TGTTGTCACAGAGTGTATCGTTGTAAAAAACATGCACCTAAATGAAATTAAATGTTTTCGATTTTCATTTCATGAATATTTGTGGTTTTAATTTATATATCTGTTCAATTATAGGTTTGTGCACATCAAAGACTAAACTAATTGACCGATTTTGACGAAACATATGGTTTTTCGTATACACGAACGACTTTTAAATTTATTTGAAGTCATTTTGTAGCACTAAAAATTTATTTTTTAATTGGCTCTAACGTTTCAGAGTTCTATTGCAAGTACAGAAATAAAATATTTTCCGTAAGTAACAGAAAGTATTTTCCGTTATATTAAAAAAAATACTGTTCAAAAACCCCTGAAAAATGTCACAAAATAGGTTCTGTTTCGCTCAATTTTTGATTCACATTTCAAAATAACAGAAATAGATTTGGGAGTAAATAGAAAAACAAAAATAAAAAATGACTTTTTGACAGAGTGTTATAAAAATTATAAGATAACTTAATTTATGATAATTCAACGAGAAAACATTTGATTAAATAATTTTCCATTTTTGTTACTAGCTTACGAGATAATGAATGCGAGGAACTTTGTGTAATGTTTTTGATTTATTAATAAAAGCAATAACAATAAACTTAAGGTGAAGAATGAAAGAGCATATTAAAACATTGAAAATTGAACGCACAATAAATTTGAGACAATTTATGCACTTTGTATTAATAAAAATCCATACATGTGTAACGATGTACAGTATTTTAAAACCAAAATTTATAAAGAGAGAAACTTGAGGCGAATTTATATTAATATGTTTATTTGAAAAATATAAACTTTCTTTGTATTTTAATTGCCAGGCAAAATAGTTTTCAACATTCTCAAGATGATAGTCAAATTTTTGTATTGGAAAATTTGTAAAGGTGCCAATGAGGGTTACATGCAAACAACATATTAAATGTGAACATATTGTGTGCAGTATTTTAATCTTATAACTGTTAGAATAAAAAAACCAGAATGAATACAGTGACAAAATAATAATAGTAATATTTGTAACATTATCTATAAATATGAATACGTTTAAAATTCAATTAAATGCTATAGAAAAACACATTACATGGTAAGAAGCAAATCGGTGATCACAGTTCATTTCGCTCAAAAAAAAAAACAATATCATAATTAAGCACACAGAAAATGTATTTAAAAAATAATAGAAAAAAGCTAATTACCTCATTGCAATGATCGTAGATACAGCATGGTACATTTGGTTCTTTCTGTTAGATTACCACCATAGAAGGCAGATAGATAGAAAGTGAAACGAACGGGAACAAAGAGTAGAAACAGAGACGAGGAAAGGTGGAAATGGAGTTCACGTAAGTTATTAGTCGGGAGAAGAGAAGAGAAAAAGGAAGTTTTGATAAACAAAAGAAGAGATTAGAGAAAATAAATAAAAACAGAAAGAGAAAAGATAAAAGAGAAAAAAGAGAGAAAAACATCAATTAGTAAACAACGTTAAAAATAAAATGTCTACAGGCTACATAAAAATTAACTTTAAAAATGTTTAAAAAATTAATGCAATACAAACAAAACACATTAAGATAAAATTAGTTTTATGAAGTCTTATGTACAAACCTGTTGTGAGTTTATTTGTATTAAGTAACTGAATAATTAAACACAAGTTGGTTTCGTAAATAAACAAAAATTTTAGAACTGTATTAAATAAATTACTGTATTTGTTGTTAAACGAGAAGAAATATTTTGCTGAGTACGTTCACCTGAGCCGTTCACGTTAAATTACACCTTTAGTTAAAGGAGGCAAGAGAAATGAAAAACATAATAAAAACATTACGTTTTGCGAAAAAAATAATGTGATTAAGTATTTTAGAGAACTGAAAAATACACATGTTAACCTTTAAGAAGAGAACACATAATAAAGGAACAAATAAATAAACAAAATAGTTTATATTCAGTAACATATAATAAACGAACAGAGAATAGCCACCAATGAAACAGTATACAAATATATTTACCCAGTTCTCAGTGTAATGAAAAAACGAAGAATTTCCCACTTCACGTATTAAGAATGCCGGAGGACAGAATACTGAGACAACTGGTAATGAGAAGCATCAACAGGAAAACACAGGGAATATACATCACACAAGTTCTGAGAGACCTCAATGAAATAGGACTGAAAATGGATGATGCAACAGACAAATGTAAAATAACACGCGTTCTTAAGACTAATAAATTTAAAGTGGATAAACCGAAGAGACACAAGAAGGTAGGGACCACAGATGCCGTCAGAAGACAACGATCTGATCGAATGAAGGATTATTGGGAAAAAAAATTACAGCCCAATGTTAGGAAGAACTGAAATTTAGTGGTCCCACGAGACCAAAAAGTAATAATAATAAAAAAACGAACAGAGAGGCGTTTTTTATTGAAATTTGAAAATATTTACTAATTAGAAGCGTTAGTCCACCGGTAGGAAAATGTTTGGAAGATATCAATAAAAAGCAAGCTAGTGGTTAATAAACACATAACGGCGTAGACGATGCCTGCTAACGGGGGGGAGGTTTAAGTACTACTAAATACCGAATCATGTCTCGAGGGCAGTGTTGCCAACAAGCAGGTAATTTTTTGAGGCTTGCAGGTAGTCATGGGAGTAATGAAAGAAAAGCGGATAATTTTAGTCTATCACAGAGATATATAAAAATTATCAAGAAAAGTTACTTTATTCGTATACCTTCTTTGACCCAATTATAAGTATTGACATTTTTTTGTACTCTGTGATTCATCTTTCTATGCTCGGTTCTTTTTTTCTGTTCTTCACTCAGCTTATTTTTAGATAAACTTTATTTTAAAAAAAACTATTTTCTTACTTGTTTTCAAGCACAGCGTTTGATTTTGTAGCAAAATATCTATGGGTAAGGCTATTTCTTGGATGCGAGTTCAATGCACATAAGAATACACTAAAAAAATAATTATTTTTGATTTAATTTCAACACAATTAAATTTTTAAGGTTTGGGGAATTGTTTGGAGGTCAAGGGTCTTTGCCTACGGGCAAATGTTCTCGTATTCGTAACAACCATCTAAGATCGCGAACAAATATCTGCGTTTGCTTTAATGATATAAATGAATTGAGAAAAAAACAATTTTGGAATAAAGGTGGGTGTGAAGGGTCCACCACATCCACAGTAATTATCCTTAGATCATTAGACCCTAAAAAACCTCTGTGTGAAATGTTGTACGAATAACTCAAACGATAAACATTTCTATTTAAAAAAACACACACACACAAAAGGTTTGCATTATGTACATAACTGACTGATAATTTGCACGTAATTTATGTCTAACTGTGGGTATTATTACTGTCGAGATTGGCAACACTGATGGGGGGAGTATGTTTCGATAATGGAAGTTATCAGAAACATGTCTCAAATGAGAAATTGACAAAGCTAGGAAGGGAAGTGAACACACTCAACAAAATATTAATATCCATAACAAATGTACAAACAAAACTTTTTTAATAATTTCGAAAAGAAATAATTTCTAACACCTTTAACTTTACAAATGTTGATATAGTTGATATATATATATATATATATATATATATATATATATATATATATATATATATATATCACATGATACAATAAAGCACCCAAACTACTTTCATGAAATTATTAACTTTTAAACGATTTAACTTGTAAAACTCATATATCAAAGAGTATCGATTTCACTATGAACAAAAAACGAACTGCTCATAAGCATAAATCATAAACAATTATTGTTATTTTTTTCATTATTGAATAGTATAATTAAAACGATATTAAATTCACAGGACAATGCATACAGGCAGTAGCATACTCGATCTGTTAAAAATGTCTTTTTAAACCGAATTTGAAGTATTTTTTGATTGTATATGCTATAGCTTCGCAAAAATATTATTTCTTCTGCCTTTATCAATAGATGAATACAAAAATATCTTTTTCAATCTGTAGGTTCTATCTTAATGTCTTAAAATATTTTTGTTATCATTTCATTTTGTACCGAAAAACCTATACGTACTTGACAGTTGTCTAATGACATTGGAACAATAAAAATACAAATTGTTATATACGAGTATATATATACTAAGTAATAATGCAATTATATTTTATAACAGACTATAATGTAATAAGAAAATAATAATTTTAAAATTTCTAAAACACATTACAGCAGTAAATTTATAGTCAGAAATTATAAAATCCAAATTTCTTAATAAACCTTTTATAAAAAATGCACAAGAGTCGTAAATTGTTTTCCAATTTTACCCAGTACAGTTGATCTATATATTTTAGATTAGAAAAATGTAAAAAATTAACATTAATAATCCTTTTTTTAATATAACTCAAACATGAGTCAAATATGAGTAATGCTTTTTGTTAAACTATATGAAAGTCAAACATATTAGATGTTATAAATAAAAACACATCATTAAGTGACCTGTAATAGTCGAAACCAGTAGGGAGTAATAAAGTTCTTTAGTGAATTCGAACTATATTTTTATTTATAAATCTTAACCATTAATCAGAATAAATGATTATTTGAAACTGTGATATACGTCTAGCATACACGCTGCAGACGCACTGATATTACGTATTTCTCGGCTTGAGTAATTCTATGAAAACACTAAAAATTATATAAACGTAAATCATCTAAATTACGTTAGCCATACAAAGCGCATTGTTAAAAATGTATGACAATAAAATTAATTACAATAACAATGGCCACTTACTTTTCGCTTTCTTTGATCGGAGCACCATTAGAAGAGCTACTTGTTGGGGTTTTTAAACTCTTAAAAGCTTTCAACCACTTGGATTTCATACTTCCCGTCGACGATGACGACATTTTACGGTCCCGACCCGTCCCGCCTTCCGCAGCATCTATTTTAGAAGCGAAAAGATCTTTCTGAAAAAAAGAACACTTAATTATGGTTTAATGTAAACATTTTGCGTATTTTTTAAAATTACCACAAAAAACATAAAAACGTACATTAGGGATATTTGACGTGATGTTAATAAGAAGGGTGAGGATGAAGGATCCTGGGAGGGTTAAGTAAGTTTTAAACTGAAAATGTTAAAACACTGAAATGACACGTGTACACAGCCCGCCTCACTGACGTCACAAAATCTGATTTCTAAGAAATATGTATCTTAACTTTTTTTTAAATTCTGATTTCGCCGACATAATCGGCATTAAATCTCCACTTGCAAACAATTTATCCCTTTAAATTAAAGGTTTATACTTTTTAATCAGTTTTTCGAAAACTTTTAAAACAAAATTTTTATGAATTTTTTAATGATTTAAAATAGCAGCCATTTTGATTGTTAAAGCAGTTTTGCTGGTTAACAAACTTGTTAAAGCTAAACAAAAATATTTTTTTGTAATAAAATTTTCCTATAATTTTTTGTAATAAAAAAAATTCTAGTCTATTGGTCTGAACTCATTTCAAAGTCCCGTGTCTGGGTTTCATTACAATGGAGGTACCAAAAGTTCATTTTCCAATAGAATGTCGCTAATAAAATTATAAAATATGTTAGCACTCTCACGTTCGCATTTAAACTTGGCGCAAAAATTAAATTTGGCTTGTACAAGTTAGTTAGCTACAAGTCAGTTACTTAACTTTTTTACGTTACATTTGTTTAAAAAATCTGTTCTCTCTTCATAATCGGCGTAACTAGCGTTGGCATTACGAAAATTAATTTAATGGTTATAGTTCATTTTCATATTTTCAAAAAAATATTAATTTTGTTTTGATTACATTCAAAGTGCGCAATTCGTAAATGAGGAAAAATCGGTTCAACTTTCTAAATTTGAAATAGTTGAAAATCTAAATTTGGACTACAGCGAATCATATATTTTGTTTTGTTTATTTATGCACTAGAATTGATTTTTAAAAATATTAAGTTTTTTAAAAGATTTCAATGAGTACTTTCTAAAAATATGTAAGATGAAAAACTAATAAATTTTCCTGCAGAGTTAATTTTTTTATGTAAAAATATTCCCACATTAAAATTTTTGTAATGTGAATTTTTATTACTTTTTTTAAAAATTCGTTCAAAAAATGTTAGCGAGACAGTTGCGTGCACGATTATTTTATGTTTGATTTCTTCATTTTTCAAAAATGTGTGAATAACTAAAGTTTTTTGCTTGTACATTAAAGAAGTCGTTCTACAATTCATAAACTTATGTTTGAACGCTAGAGAAATCTTGTAATATGTATAATCTAACACGACGAGCAATCAGTTATGGCTGAGTAATTTACTTAATTGAGTTAACCATGAATTAGTTATAAGAAAATTAGGGACAGAGTATGCAATCACGCAATGTACACGTGTAACGCAAACTGCATTAGACGCCGTATTTCACAGCATAACTGAATATACATTGCGAAAACAATTATCGAGCCTCTACAAATGTGCCACAAACTATTCACATGTTTTTTCCAAATAATTGCTCTACACACTGTTTCTACCGTACAAAGCAAACACATTAACACCCTTCACATTTTTCATTTAAAACTATGATAAAGCATTACTACTGATGGATATGTTTTTCCATTCTGTTTTTTAAGTCAACTAATGAGGCTAGGAATTAGTGTTAAGACCAAAATAACAGTTCACGGTGACAAAGATAACTCATGGAATGGAACCTACGAACTTGACGTACGCAAATTCGGAAATGCAACAGTCTGACATGGAACTTTACACCTCATGACAAGACGAAGTATTCAGCTGCCTCACTGACGTGACAGTAGTGAATTTACAAAAAGTATTTTTCTTTATCTTACCCTTTTTGAAGTTTCGATTTCAATAATCAGCATTTACATGCCAAGTTTGAATCAAATCGGAGTAAAATTGCGAATGTAATATTGCTAACACCAACTCATCCATTGTAACAAATTCGCTACCCAGAAAAATTAGTTTTAACAGTTTCAAAATGGCGGCCGATCCAATTTTTAAAAAATGATAACTTTTTATCCTTGCACTTTTATTACAACCTGATTTCACCTGCGTAATCAGCGTTAAATTCCGCATACATTAGTGTATTCCGCCGACTGTGATTATTTACAAATAAGCGTAAAATAAATGTAAATTTGTTACTTTTTGGAAATACGCTTCAATCACGTCGGCGAATAAAGTGTTACAGTTACTGTTTTTTTAAGAAGTGTTTATTTGTTTTGAAAAAATTCTCTAAATAAAATATTAAAACAGCTTTGAAATTAAATTTTACACGAATTTAAATTGAAAACAATCAAATTTAAAGATTTTACTTTACGAAGACAGTAAAAGTTATATATTGATTTCCTTCAAAACGCGTGCTATAACATAGTTGGATCAATCCTTACAGCTGACTGATAAAACGTGCAACGCTAAGCCAAACAAACTGCATTTTCTGGACTAAAAGTAGTTATTTATAGCAGTACATCTAAACCAGCGTGAACACTCACCAAATGCAGACGAATTTGCAGCCAACCCATTATTTATACGAACTGGAAAATATTACTTTAAAACACAGATATATATCGATCGAATAACATCTAAACGGTGAATTATTTTAAAAACCGTCAGAGGAAAAGTACACGATTTTGCGAAATCCGTTTCCAAAAATTCCCGTACCGCACGAAAACACTTCGTCTGCGTAGATAATCTACTTTGGCGCGTAAATGAAGGCTATTTATTAACGCCAAAATGTAGATTTACGTTGTAAAATACACGGTAACAACGGTGATGTTTGGTTGGCGGTAAGACGTTATCGACTGGCCCGGGAAAACTGTTCTGCGCATGCGTGCAGGACAACATTGTGCAATACAGCACACGGAATTCAAATTAGCGAGCGAGGCATTAATGTGGTTAATTAGGACACTTTTGGGCGAATTTGGTCAGTTTTTATGGTTACAGTAAATGGAAAAGTAATCGTGGCACGCAGCTGTCTCGCTAACGCGATGAAAGCAATTTCAAATAGTATTTTTTTCGGAAATCTAATTTCACCATATTATGGTAAAATTGTACAAATTAGCATTTTAAATTTGCAAAAACACGAAAATGGATCATGATCTTCTTCAGATTCATTTTTGTATTTCCAAAAAATATTTTAAAAACTTCTTTGTGAATATTTTAAAATTGATTACGATGGTAAAATAAAGATTAAAAAGAAATTAAGATAAAACGTGTTGAGTATTTTAAATTGATGTCATTTTTAAATTGGTGGGTGCATTCTGCTGAATATGGAACTTGCCCAAGTTTACAAAAATCACTTTTTGTGCCAGAGGTAAATTGTACCAAAATTTTATATGAAATTAAAAAAAAATTAACAATCTTCAAAATGTCTCCGGTTTAGGTCTTCTCGAACAGCTCGTTTTCAAATTCGCTTCTTTCTTCAGAAACAGAAATATAATTTAACTAAAAATTACAGAAACATGGAGTGTGTGTGTGTGTGTGTGTGTGTGTGTGTGTGTGTGTGTGTGTGTGTTTGTTTGTGTTCGCAATTTTGGTCCGATTTGTTTCAAGGTTGGCACAAAAATCGATTATAGTAATAGCTTAGACAAGTTCATTAAGCAGCAAAATTCGTTTAACACTTTCAAAATGGCGGCTATTTCAAATCTTTAAAAACTCGTAAATTTTTAGTATGAAATATTTTTGAAAATCTGATTTCACAAAGGCTGATTGAAATCAGAGATTTAAACCCCATTCACTAATATCACGAATTTTAAAAATCCCTTGAAACTACAAAATGTAATTAGAAGACTGTAAAGATTCATTTTTGTATTTTTATACAGTTTATAAGCTTAATTGCTAATATACGCAGATTTTAATGCTGATTGTAATAAGAATTTCAAAAAAATGGTCAGATGAATAAAAATACTTTTGGAAATTCGCTCCTATCACGTCAGCGTGAGCGTTGCGTACAGTGAATTTTCCATTTACTCTCAACAAGTGTATTTCTACAATTTCAAATTCAGTATATCAAGTTGTGAAACAAATCTACATATTATGTTTCTATAAAAATTTAAATAAATCTGTTGATGTAATTGTGTTTTTTAATATAAGTTTCAAAATACATACAGTTAATTATATTAATAAACTGTGACATAAACATTAAGAGACAATTTTTACACCTACACGTATACTTACTCTGCTCATATTCCAACACACTTTGATTACAGGACGTACTGGAAGCTTATGACAAACAAACAGACAGATATGCGTTGCACAGAATGGCTTCCCTATTATAATTAAGCGAAGACTTTCATTGCTGGATTAGTGTCGACAGATCAGTGCCAACTTCGATTAAATTTAACCCGCGTTTAATATATACAGGTTAGATTTCGCTTAGTTTTTTCCAGAATAATAACGAAACCGATTTTCGATCGAAAGTTTGAACAGAATTTGATCGAAATTACGACCAGTTACATTTTTAAGTAACTGTCGTTTTCTATATTTTCTGAAATATATATCGGCGTTCATTTAAAATTTCGAGTCTGCTTATTACTTTGGTGACAAGTCATTTATTTCCTAATGGAAATCGCTAAAAGGAAATGAAAAACGGTTAATTGTATTCATGTCGACAACATTATTTTTGTAAAAAATTTTGAAAACAGAAATACTTGTATAGAAATTAAATATAACATATAGATATCCATAAATTGACATTACGTATTTGCTAACTTAAACTGTATTAACATTACATTTTATCAGTCTTTCCATTTTTTAAGTAATACTTTAAAACAAAAATGTAAAAATGAACATGAAAACAAATCTGTAATCGGTAACTTTTATTAGGTAAAAACAGTATTATTGTAAATATATTTCAATTTGTTTGCAGATTCATTTTTCATAAAGTTGCAACAACATGTGCCGATATCTGTATATATTGTACACAATTATCTGCATTCTCATCTAGTAATAATGTTACGCGATTATTGGTCAACATTTATGTAGTTCAATTTGTTTGCAGATTCATTTTTCAAAGTGTTGCAATTCAACAGGTGCTGATATCTGTATATATATATTACACAATTATCAACATTATCATCTAGTATTAATGTTACGCGATTATTGGTCAACATTTATGCAGTTCAGTTTGTTTGCAGATTCATTTTTCAAAATGTTGCAACTCAACAGGTGCTGATATCTGTATATACTTTACACAATTATCATCTAGTATTAATGTTACGCGATTATTGGTCAACATTTATGCAGTAATTAATCAAAGAAGCAAAATGAAAAACGTACAAACGTAGATTTAAAATTTAAAAAAATCTGAAGGAAAAGTTTAAACTTAAATCTCAAAACAAGTTAGAATTTATATATTTATATACAGAAATCGTTTAATATTATATTATTATTATAACATTATACATGTATGTATATATATGTATGTATACACATATATATATGTGTGTGTGTGTGTGTGTGTGTGTGTGTGTGTGTGTGTGTGTGTGTGTGTGTGTGTGTAATGTGATATAAACGCTTATATTTAATGTAAAAAATACCGGTTTTAACAACATTAAATAATCACAACCGATTATAGGGTCAACATATTTTCTGATGTACAATTTATTTTAAACATTATTCTTTTATCTGAATTAATATAGGCAAAAGAACTTGACGGCAGGCTAATAAAGATGCCGCGAGGACAGCAGATAAGTTTAATAACGATTACTACTACTAATAAATGCCTAACGCAGCTATTAACAAATATTAAATACGAATACATACATACTTGTATATGCAAACGTATAAACATTCGTATATTCTGTTGGGACAAATAGTTCTTCAATAATAAGCGCTATATATTGTATGTTTAGTCTATCCCACTATACATAGGCTCAGAAACTATTGTGATTGCAATATTATACTTTTTAGTTAAGGCATTTTAAAATACAGTATATGTTCTTGTTTAGGTTTTTTTTTATTCATAAATACTGTATCACTATTTATTACCTAAACACTTAAATACGAGAAGTTCAAAGAACAGCAGACCTCGCAGTCTGGCTACCGCTCCACGGCCGCGATCGGACACAATAATTACATTTTCCGCTAATTTTATATGTAACCGTAATATTTAGGAACAATGTTGCTGAACTAACTTACTGGTGATTTCATGCTTTTTCTCTATGAAGAGGTCAAAACTATTATAATCCTTGCTATTGAGCCAGTAGGATGTATTTAGCAACTATATTCGTCATTGTTAAATCACGGGTTGTCATCTTGAAAAGAAAGTAAATGGGAGAAAAGCTTACAAATAAGTCATTCGGGCTTTTACGAAATATCTTCTAAACAACTTTCAAAACAATCGATCAATGCGTTTGGCCAAAACTGCATACATCACCATCATTAAATCAAAGACCTTAATTTCAAAACAATAGTGAATGGGGGAAAATCGTATACTTAAGTCGTATGAAATTTCAAAACAATCGGTCAATGCGTTTAGCTGAAACTGCTTAATAAACAAATAGTGGGGACTATCGGAAGACGACAACATCAATATATTAGAATAAATAAATATTTTGTTCAAAAAATTAAAATTCTCGTTACTTTCTGAATACACCTCGTATTATGACCAAGTTACACTGTACATCCAAGTATTGGTCAATTGAGTAAAAAAAAAATCAGTGGTTTTTACACTGAATACCTGTGCACCCGAGTATATGTGAACATTGATGGAGACTAAACTAATAGACCGATTTCGGTGAAAGTTTACTTGCCGAAGTAGTTAGTGCACGTCGAAGAATATTCTTTTCAAACACTAACAGACCTACAGAAAAAAATCTTAAAAATTACAAGGATCTGTTTAAATGATTTTGATAATTGAAGCGAAGCTTTTAATGTGTGCTTTGGCGAGAGGAGTGAATAGAGAAAAAAGTCTGCCGAACGAAAGATTGTAAAGAAAGTATGGAACGAACGAATAAACGAATTTCGTCTTTCTAATTTCTGTTTCTTTCTTTTTCTTCCTCCTTTTCAATAACAATACACACACGTATTGTTGTAACCGTTTACGTTGTACAAACACGTGCACGTTGTAACCGTTTACAATACATTCGAAATTAATATAAACGTTTATAACTGTTGTTAATATTGCTAGTTTTTAACAACATAAACTGAAACTTATTATAGACTATCAGCTGTTCAACGAAATCTGCTGATGTTTACGTATTAATACAAAACAGCTGATCCTTTACTTTAACTACAGTAAATAATATCTAAGCTAGTTTCACGTTATTAGTTTATTTAAACAAAGCAAATATTTTTAAACTATGTATATTTAGCAAAGATACCATTAACAAAAGTTTTGCTTCTGTCGATAACTCCTCGAGTTCCGCAATTGTACTTTTTTGTGTTTTAAAGTCATAATGGAATCATGCACAACAAAATGATCAGCTGCTTATATTTGTGTATTATTTAACAAGTTTAAATGAAGAAGAATGTTACATTTTACATTTTTGCAGAGTTTGGGAAGGGCTTAGCTTCAAATTTGTATACCTAATGAGCGTAAATTGACTGATACGCCCAAACTAAGGGCGAGTTTGTACAAAAATTATCAAATTTAACGAGAGAAATTGTAAGACTTTATATTTTGTAATACTTTTCAATTTTAATGGGGGGGGAAGGAAATTTTATATTTTTTCTAAGTATTGGAATATTTTAGCTTCAAATATACATATTGTTAACTGCTTTGATCAAAACTAAGGAAAAGTTTCTAAGAAAAATTCTATAAATAAATAATATGACGTAGGTGTTCAAAAATCAGTTATTTTTAAAATATAGTAGTTTTATTATATTTTTCTGTAAATCTGCAGCAGAATATTTTTAAACTGGTACACCATTCATCTAAATAGATCCAAATTGCTGAAAACCAAATTTCTTAGTGAATTAATACAAAACACACCTGAGCTTTAACAGCTGACAGATGTATTTGTGCTGTCCTCAAGTCGAACCTTTTGATGCTGATGTCTTCCTGAATCTCGTTCACTTTGTTGTACAGGGCGGACTCAAGACTCCTGCAACATTCAAACAGATACTGTACAACCCGTCACACTACTGTTATAAAACTCTAATTAATAACACTGCAAGAAAACATCGTATCTGTATTATTAGCGTATTTTCATTGGAAAATGAAGTACTTTAACGGCCATCATAGTAATACCCGGTCACGCTATTTTAGAAATGAGCGCTGATTGTACCATGCATATTCATTTTTAAGAGGCTGTGAGTGTGTGTGTGTGTTGGTCTGAGTTGGTTTAACTTATCTAAAAAATTGATCTTCGTTATTGCTTTGATACGTTTACGTTTATTACTCAGTAAAATTCGTTCAAAACTTTCAAAATGGCAGCAATTTCAAATCTTAAACAATGCATAACTATTTTATTTTACACTTTAAAAAAATCTGGTTTCACCATCGTAATCAGCTTTAAAATCTGCGTAATTTTGCAATTCCATTGACTGCGGTCAGGGTTTATATTTCCAAAGTAATTTGAGAGTTTAAAATGCTTGTGTATGCAAATTTTTAATATTGATTAAGATAATCAAATAATCAAATCATATTTCATAAAATGCTTAAATTAAACAGAAATTACACTTTCAAATTACTGCCATCAAGTAAGCATGATTATTGAGTAATGGAGATAAGTTATTCAAAAAATACAATAGATGGGTAGTGATTACTACCCCCTCTCTCTCTCTCTCTCTTATACACACACACGCGCGCGCGCGCGCACACACACACACACACACAAACACATACACACATATGGCAGCGACAGTGGAACGAATCAACAAATGGACGATAGACATACCAACTCATAAGTAACATCCAGAATTGGTGCAACAGGGAACATGGGGAGGTGGATTTCTATCTCACACAGTTTCTTTCTCACTGGGCACGGTTTGCTTCCGAGCTTACTTGTTCCGTTTCAGGCTGGAAACAGACTCGGCTTGTCCCCTCTGTCTTCCAGCAGTGGAGCAAGATGCTGAGCATGTGTTTTCCGGTGTCGGAGATTCGACGAGGAAAGGATGAAGCTGAAAACATATCTGCGAGGCAGCATTACACCGGGAAGTCTGATTGCGACAATGATGGCTTCAGAGGCCAATTGGAGGGCCATTGCGGGATTCGCTGCAGTGGTAAGTAATGAAGAAGTTGAGGGCTGAGGATCGAGAAGGAGAGCCAACGCTGTAGAAGAGTAGGCGGTCAGCCAGTCCACCTTCCCACGAAGTAATCCCTGGCGGCGGTTGAGTTAAGTTTTTTATATCTTAACTTGAGTTTGAGTTTGAACTTAATTTGAGTCCCACACTCTGGGGTAGTACGTACCCTACCCTAGGTAGTCTATAAAAGATTTTTTCCACCTTTTTTTGGCATCGCAAAAAAAAACAAACACAAACCCACACGCTCACACACACACACACACACACACACACACACACACACACACACACACACACACATGCTCACACACACACACACACACACACACACACACACACACACACACACACACACACACACACACACACACACACACACACACACACAGACGAGTGTAATATTGTCGCTAAACAAGATATTTATTACTATAAGTTCTACGGAGCTTGTAATTCAGTCGCGTGAGAATTGAAGTGGAGATCAAAAGCAGGATTATATTAATCCTACTTCCAAAGGCAATCCTCGTTCTTGTGAAAGTACCGCTGTGTTGTCTGTTATTCGTGTATAACTTTCATTCAGATAGTAATGAGTTCAAAGTCTTTTAATGAAAGTCGACAAGAATTCAAAAAAAAAAATATTAAATTAAAATCGCGGCACGCAGATATTTGCTGGACATGATGTAAGCGAATTTACCTGAAGTGACAATATCACAATATTAATTCAGATGGAATAATTTATTCCAAATAACTTTTAGTCAAATGTTTACGAAAACGAAACAAACTATTTTAAATTGTCAGACAACATTGAAAATACGGTAACATACTGATTACCGTAACGTTTATTTTCTGTTACGTAAAGTAACTTAATTGTTTCTTAAACAAACATCCAGGATTAAACATGTAACGCAGCCAGAACGGTTCTAAGGGTCTCTAGGGTCTACACCACTTCATAGGAAAACACGAGGTAGACCTAAGCTTAAGGCACCAAAAATCGTAGAGCTCTTATCTACGACAACCCTGACATCCCAGCTATTTTAGAACTATCTAAGCCTTTGGTCAAGGGTGAAGTGAATGCGAAAAAAATCCGCCGTATGTTTGGGCAACGACTGAAACAATTACCACTAGTCGAACCCCAGCTAGGAATATTATTAGAAAAATCCCTGGACTGACCAAGGATGTCTTGAAACTGACAAGGGAGGACTCAACTGCACCTCCAAGTACAAGCGCATCTGACGGTAACGTAACAGCTCCTCAGGCAACGGCAAGCAGGGTCGTTGCAAAATAGATCAGAAGAATGCGGTAAGGTGTTCAAAATTTCAAAACTTTGTATGTTTTGAGCACAGGAAAACAATTTGCAAGAGGTGCTAATACAGAACAACAACATGAAAAGCATTTATCAAAGTACGGTGTGATTTTTGATTCTATACTATTCTAATTAGATTAGCTTTTCCTTATGTTTTGATTTGCTAATATATTTTTGGTTTAATGAAACTAAAAGTCTAATTTCGTGTTCAGGATAACTTTTTTTTTGTTTTCCTTAGCTATGATGTGTTTATAATTAATAAGTAGCTTCATTCTATTTATAGCTGTAAAAACTTAATTTTCTAGTTTCGTACATATTCTTACTTATAATATAGTTAAAACCATATTAGACCAGAAAATAGCTCATAAATTTAAACATTTATAGTTTTGTATATGTAGAACAAAGTTATGGTTCAAAATTTTCAATAAAAATGTGCTTTATAATTTTTGGCCCTCCTCAAAAACTGCTAGCAAATTTTACGAAAATGTGTACCTCTTTTATGATTTAAAATATATATGATACATTTTTTTGTAAAATAAATCAAAATATGTTTTTAAATACTTAATGGTATGAGCAATAACAGGTGTATATTTAAAAGCTATTCAAATGAAACATAAAAGTTAAAAAAAAAAAATACGGGTGAAATTTCATCCAGCCAAGTAACAGAGGCTGGGAGAGGTATCCCAGTAATCTAGGGTTGAAACTGTTATTAATAAACAATAAATTATTGTTGAGTAACGAAATCGTTGAGACTACAAAAAAGATGACCAAAATTGGATCAAATTGGACTAAACTGGAGTGCTAACAGGCTATGTGTAAATTTTAACGGATCCTCAAAGAGAGATAAATAGATCCAGTGTTAAATTCAAGATCCCAAGTTGGAGTTTACCATGACAGCCGCATAATAGATCCAAAATAGTAATTTTCCAGGAATAATGATTAAACTATTATCCTGTAATGATTAAATGTAATGATTAAACTATTAATAGCCTGTAGTAACTATTTTAAGATTAAACAAGTTCTGCAGGTTCAGTGTAGATTAATGCAGCTAAAGTTCTGCATCGAGCAATAGCTTCAACAATTATTTATCTTTTATGCAACAACAATTAAATTGATGTTAGTTTTCTTAATATTAAGCGAAGTTCTGCATCAAGCAATGGTGATTTTTCGAGATATACTATCTTTAGTTTAAGCTATGAATATTACTCTTCAAGTATACATATAAACTGATTTAGCCTCGGTGGCCTAGGTGATAGCGTACCTTTCACCCCGAGGACCCGGGTTCGATTCCCGGAAAGGGCTTGGCATTTTCATACGCTATAAATCATCCCATCGTCTGTATTAGCTCAAGTGTGCACAATAGTTGTGCACAAACACACACAAAAAATATAAACTGATTTTAGTAGCTTTCTAAAAGCTAAACAAACTTCTGCGTGAACCTTAAACAATTATTCATCTTATGTTTAAAAAATCTCTGCAGTTATTTTCAGTATGCATTGACCTTGTTAGCCGTCATATAACAAAGCAAAGTTCTGCATGAAATAAGATTTTTTTTGCTATTTTAAGACGAAAAGCACATTGAGGCTGTTATCGCCTCCCTAAATGTAAGTTTGAGTGTAAAGTGTTAAAGTCGTAAGTGTAGTGTTTCTAAGTGTAAGTGTGTGTTAGACTCGGGTACAGCGAGGGACGTCTATATCCTCTCTATATTTGCAGCTAGACTAGTCCCCTGCGGGGAATCACAGAAATAATAGTAGCCTTTGCGCATGAAATAAAAATAGTAGATTCCTTAAGCAATCTTAAGACTAAGCAAGATATGCTCTTATTAATAAAGATATATTTTATGTATCTTAAAACTAATTAATGCTTCGCATCTAACAATATATAAGTAATGTTACTGACTACCCTACGTCTCCATTTACCTTTGCTGGATTCGTACCATGGTGTCTAAAGCATCCTGGAGTTGTTTGATCTGTGTCTCCAACTCTAAAGCTTCCACCCGCAGAGTTTCGTAACGTGAACGTATCTGGATCGATGCTAATCTGTCCACAACCAGTTCGTTCTTCAAACTGGGAGGAAGGGAGTAAGGGTCCTGCAATCAGTAGAATTAAATTAATATCGATGAAAGCATTTGACGAGAAATGTTTTTTTTACAAATTCCTATTTATAAGCAATTAGAACGATAAACCGTACAATTTTCATGAACTCGAAGAAAATCTGCAGTTTAACAAACATTAACAAACTTACAAGTTAGAGGACCTTCTTAGTCCAGTCGGTAAAACAGCTAATAGTTCGCTACAACTTTGAATTATATTCAGGTTCGAGTCTAGTTACCAAAGTTATAATTTTTTTTAATGTGTCACGTATTTAGCTAAAGTTTACTGGAAAATGAGTTATTGGAGCTATCATTATGGTAAGACCCAGATCTGGGACTTTGAAATGAATGTTAAACCTGACCGCAAAACTACTTTTTGAAGAGTCGTTTATATATATATATATATATATATATATATATATATATATATATATATATATGTGTGTGTGTGTGTGTGTGTGTGTGTGTGTGTGTGTGTGTGTGTGTGTGTGTGTGTGTGTGAGAGAGAGAGAGTGCGTGTCCAGATTTAATTAAAATTTGGTACAGAAATCAATTTTCGTAATTGTTTGTATAAGTTCGTTACTCAGCAAAATCCTTTCAATAGTTTCAAAATGGCGGCTATCTCAAGTCTTTAAAGTTTCATATCTTTTGCATCTTACACCTTTTAAAATGTTTGACAACACCATCGTATAATCAGCGTTAAAATCTGCACACATTAGCATTTTAAAATTTCAAATTACATTGCAATAAAACTAATTTAACGTCGGTCAAGGTTCACCTTATTATTTCCAATACAATTTTAAAACTTAAAATACTAATATATTCAGATTTTAGTAAGACATATGGTTGTCAAAAGAGATTTTCGAAAAACGTGTAAGATTTAAATGGGAATTTACTTCTATCACGTCAGCGAGACAGTTACGTGTCGTGGTTATTATTAGACCAACTGGCATGTATAGAATATGAGAAAAAACCTTTAAAAGCTATATGCAGCCACTTGACTTACAATAGGAGGCGTGTCTGGTTGGTCGGGGTTCTCCGGCTGTGGAGGCTGCGGTGGGGTGAACAGCCTGAGACGGTGTGCGGGGTGGGTGCTGGGTAGAGGAGACAGAGATCGGACGAAGTGTGCTAGATCTGTTGGCGCCATCACAGCTCGACATTGCGATGACAGGACTTCGTACCTGCGAGCTTGTTCCGTAGCCTGCAACAACAATTAAATTTATAGAGACTATACAACAGTGTCTATTACTGGACTGGAATGTTTCAGGTAAAAAATATCGGTTAAAAGATTTTTTAAAAAAACATTATAAAATTTAAATGAGATTTCCTATTTAAAATTTAATATTTTTATTTTTTCAAAAATAGTAATTAAAGCTTATTTCTACGTTACAATACTTCTTAAATATTTGATATAATAATTTTAATATAATTTAAATTAATATAATATAATTAATTATTATAATTATAATTAAAAATTAATAATTATTAATTAATTAATATAATATAATATAATATCATTTTAATATAAATATTTCTGAGCTGACTAATGATATTGTTATTTTTTGAAAACTTATAAGATGTTACAAAAAAAAGTTCTTTGAGTTTGTATGCAATTTATATTAACGGTATGTTAAAATTTAAACGAGTTATCTTAGCTATTATCTGTTATCTTAATTAAGTTGCATTATCTGTTTTCTCCCTTTACAGAAATTCTTCCCATTAATTAAGCATATGAGTTTAATTCGTCTGTACTGACGAAATGAGTTAAAAATTATTTTTAAATTTTTTAAATAATGTATTTTTGCCTACATACAATGTATTTATTACCTACACACAATGTATTTATTGCCTATACACAATGTATTTATTGCTTACACACAATGTATTTATTGCTTACACACAATGTATTTATTGCCTATACACAATGTATTTATTGCTTACACACAATGTATTTATTGCCTATACACAATGTATTTATTGCCTACACACAATGTATTTATTACCTACACACAATGTATTTATTGCTTACACACAATGTATTTATTGCCTATACACAATGTATTTATTGCCTACACACAATGTATTTATTACCTACACAAAATGTATTTATTGCTTACACACAATGTATTTATTGCCTACACACAATGTATTTATTGCCTATACACAATGTATTTATTGCCTACACACAATGTATTTATTACCTACACACAATGTATTTATTGCTTACACACAATGTATTTATTGCCTATACACAATGTATTTATTGCCTATACACAATGTATTTATTGCCTACACACAATGTATTTATTACCTACACACAATGTATTTATTGCCTATACACAATGTATTTATTGCCTATACACAATGTATTTATTGCCTACACACAATGTATTTATTACCTACACACAATGTATTTATTGCCTACACACAATGTATTTATTGCCTATACACAATGTATTTATTGCCTACACACAATGTATTTATTACCTACACACAATGTATTTATTGCTTACACACAATGTATTTATTGCCTATACACAATGTATTTATTGCCTATACACAATGTATTTATTGCCTACACACAATGTATTTATTACCTACACACAATGTATTTATTGCTTACACACAATGTATTTATTGCCTATACACAATGTATTTATTGCCTATACACAATGTATTTATTGCCTACACACAATGTATTTATTACCTACACACAATGTATTTATTACCTACACACAATGTATTTATTGCCTATACACAATGTATTTATTGCTTACACACAATGTATTTATTGCTTACACACAATGTATTTATTGCCTATACACAATGTATTTATTGCTTACACACAATGTATTTATTGCCTATACACAATGTATTTATTGCCTACACACAATGTATTTATTACCTACACACAATATATTTATTGCTTACACACAATGTATTTATTGCCTATACACAATGTATTTATTGCCTACACACAATGTATTTATTACCTACACACAATGTATTTATTGCTTACACACAATGTATTTATTGCCTACACACAATGTATTTATTGCCTATACACAATGTATTTATTGCCTACACACAATGTATTTATTACCTACACACAATGTATTTATTGCTTACACACAATGTATTTATTACCTACACACAATGTATTTATTGCCTACACACAATGTATTTATTGCCTACACACAATGTATTTATTGCCTACACACGATGTATTTATTGCCGAAGCGGCCTCTGTTTCAATTCGACTGTTAGAATTTGGTTTATTTGTACATTTATAACGGTTTTTCGGTCATACACACAAACGGATTGGTTTGAAATTCGATTCGAAGGTACTTTGTATAAAGTCTGAACGAATTATGTGTAAGATTTTCCCGTTAACGTCCGTTTCAAAATGGTGGCCTGTTATTTAACAACGACGAGTGTAGTTGCTGGCAATATTTCCTGTAATACTGGTTGAACGGCAAGATCTATCATAATTTTGACCGTTCCACGGAGAAATAGAAAAACATTTCCAATCATGTTAGTCCGGTAATATTTTCTCTAAATATTACGGTTACCCATCAAATTGGCGGTTACCTCCAGACCGCTGTTGTGAGCGGTGGTAAAGCAAATAATTAGTTCAAATAATAGTTACACATTTCTACTTTAAAGTCGTTTGAAACTTACCCTAGAAGAAATGACTTCCGCACCTTGTAGTACAGAGTCGGACAAAGTACTACAGAGATCAGAATAAACGTCTTCAAGTTCCTGAAACAAAGAACAACGCAACCGTTAAAACTGTACACTTTAAACGTAAACACAAACTTTATTACTAACAACAAACTGTTAAAAGTCACATTACGTTTCCTCTCGTTGTAAAACCTTGACCAGCATTAGATTTATTTGTTCATCTCTTAGATTCACTCAGAAATCGTAAATTTAGTTGCCCTTCAAGAGTAAAGTTAGAATTATAAGTCCAAAACTTTACTTTTTTATCATACAATAAACTGATGTTACCCGTTAGCACTTTCTAGAATGTTCTACACCCTAGCTTATATGTCCTTCTTGAGTCTTACAATTTGCTTGTTTAGATTTTGAAATTTGTAAAAGCTCCTGCAGGGCCGAAGTTCATGTCTTTTCCGCTCTAGTCCTTTGCAATTTAAAAGTAAGGTACACTTTAAATATGCTGATGGCACAAACCGTATTTCCAGTTTTTTGAACTAAGATTAGTTTTCCCTACCTATAATTAAGTTGGGCACATAGTTGAGGTAGCATATAGTTGAGCTGGACCTGTAGTTCTATCCTTATAGATGAGATAAGCCTATACTAGAGTTAGGCCTATAGTTCCAGTTCTATTGTTGAGATAGGCCTATACTTGAGCTGGCTCTATAGTTCCACTCCTATATTTAGATTATATTAGATTAGAGACTAGAGGAAGGGATAATACAACCCCAGTCACTGCGATCAGCTGACCTATTGTGCAAATAAACCTCTTAAATATACCTAGTGCAGCAGTTTAGTGCCCTTAATAAGTTTCAGTAACCCGCTGACTAGTTCATTCTGCTGAAGACCCCTATTTTTAGGGTCTTGGAAACCAAAAACCAATAACCTTTTACTAACAAGAGCCTAACAATCATGAATTATGTGACCTGCAGTTTCCTCCTCCTTCCTGCACAATCTACACACGGTTTCTCCATGGTACATACTTATCCTGTTCATGTGCACCCTCAGACCACAGTGCCCTGTAATGAGCCCAATGATTCTCCTGAATTGTGGTCTGCCCAGGACATCTGCTGCCCCTTTGAGTCCTCCAAGAGGAACTTTGCTTAAGAAACGTTTACTGTGGGAACGTCCATGAAGGTTATCCCATCTTACCTGGAGTACTCTTATATTTGAGGCAGGCTTATAGTTGAGCTAGAACTTGACGGGTCCATATCAAGTTACGGAATTCAAGATTCTAATAAAATGTGGAATTTAAAGCTATAGTTTGATAAGAAAGCCGTGCCGCTATCTAGCCGGAAATAATGCAGCGGTGGATGACGTCACTAAAACGTTGTCTATGAAATACAGATGGAGTTGGTCTTCTAGAGAGCGTTGGTCGTCAAATACAGGTGCTACGGCGGTCACAGCGGTAGTGAATAATTTGGTGAATAAATATTTTTTATAAAAAATGAGTTAAAACAGTGCAACTGCTATCGTTTGGACCAACGTAGACGATTAAATTTTTATTGATTTTAAAAAGTAATAAAGCCTTTTAAAATATTAAAAGTAAAGATTACAGAAAGTCGCAGTTGAAACAAAAATCTATATACATAACTTTACTTCTGGGCATATTGGCTTTTTGTGTCTATTATGTAGTTTTAAAGTTAAATAATCTCTTATGTGATTTAGTACACAATCAAACAAAACTGGTGTTAGGTGAAAGTGTCGTGTTAATTTTTCTTCGTTGCAGGGCAGATGTCGACGGACTAAAATTTCAAACGCCCCCGCTGTAGCAAGACTTCTAATTAAATCACATTCATTCAAACGGCAGTTTTTGTCAACTGACGACGCCTCACGCTCCGAATACAGTAACAATGCAATGTCTAGATCGTCCATTCTCCAGCACAACCGACTATCTGTTGATTCTGTTGTCCGTAACTTCTAAAGCTTACACATCTGGACAGCTGTTTATTACGTCAGAGGGTCACGTCATATTACAGCCGCTAGATAGCAGCACCGCTTTATTTAACCTGCTTAGCTCATATATCATGACCGTTTTTAATATTTTTTACAAAACATTTTTAATGCTTTTTCTTAATCATAAACTGATTTCTTAAAATCTGTTCTAACGGTTTTGATATAATTTTACTCAATTACGGCCTATAAGTACTAACAAAATGGATTCCGGAGTTGTTCATGATTCAATTCGACTTAGAGAAAGGAATTTGCGATTTAATAGTAAATCGATACCGATATAGGATTGGAACGATGTTTGAGCGATATAAATGTGAAAAGTTAGTGCAATAATAATGAAATATATTTTTTGACATAAAAAAGTATATAGCAGAGTATAACGGAGTTTGTTAATTAACAAACTGCTACGGCATTCCAGTTTTGGCCAGTAATAATAAAACATTGTCAAAAATACCGAAATAGCCGCGGAGGGAATGGCAGGTAACATGATATGTTTGAAGGGGTCGGTAACAATGCCACGCATTAATGTTAGAAGGCAGTGGCAGAGGGAACACGTCGATTGTAACTCGTGTTTTGATGTGGAAGTGTGCTAGTTTTGTTAATACTGAAATGCGTTATTAGCGAATTTTAATTCTTAAAGTCAGCTATTCTCTCTCTCTCTCTCTCTCTCTCTCTCTCTCTCTCTCTATATATATATATATATATATATATATATATATATATATATATATATATATTTAACTGTAAAATTTCTATATTTTTATGTAAGTTAGCAATCTAGTGTCCGCAATTTTGATCTAGCAAAACATCAACTTTCGACATAGCCTTGATCCGTTTTGTTACTAAGTAAAATCCGTTCAACAGTATCCAAATGGTAACAATTCCAAGTTATAAATAATCGCGCAGTTTTCCAATAGAAAGCGAATTTCCCAAAAAATACGTTTTTATCTCACACTTTTCTGAAGATTTTTTTTCACCATCATAATAACCAATAAAATCAGCAAGTAATAGCGTTGCAAATTCTCAAATTACTTTGAAAATCTTAAAGTGAACCATGACCCCCGTCAAAATGATAATTTATGCTGATTTTAACGCTGATTACGAAGATAAAAAAATGTGTAAGGTAAAAAATATTATAATTTTTTTAAAAGATTTCAAGCGCCTACCACGGTTGAACGGTTGGACGGATTTTTTCTGAGAAAACCTAACTGCCCAAGATATTAGTAAAATTGAGTTTTGCGCAGTTTAAATCGAAATTAACTTAGATTACCGTATTAAAGTTTCAAATTACATTGAAAAACAAAATAGTTTTTCTTGTTTTCAATGAAATTTGAAAATTCAAAAATGTATACACTTTTAAGGTTGATTACGACAGTGACGTCAGATTTTCAAAATGGCTTGAATTTTGAAAATATTGAACATATTTCGCTGGATATCAAACAAGTCCAAACTTTTTATCAAATTTGATTTTTGTGTCAAATTTGTCAAATTACACACACACACACACACACACACACATATATATATATATATATATATATATATATAGCTTACTTATGGAAACACACACAAGTATCTCAGGAAATGAGGTCCGTACAGGTCCATACGGAGCCCTCTATGCATAGGTAAGCTAAGCTACACTAAAAGGTTGACAGGACTTCCAAGGCTGCGTTTGACACCATTAGGCCAGTGTAATTCCACTCCATCAGCACGGGTCACATAACACAAGAGCAGGAGCAGTTTAAGCTGGAAATACAGTGGGATAGCAAAGCACGTCTGCTGCTCATTACAGCTGCCTCCGCCGGAGACATTGACTAGTCAATGAGTACTTAAAAGCTCGAAAACGTAACTAACATCTGATTAACCAATTTCGAGAAATTATGCCGACTTTTCAGAATTTTTCAATAAATCATGTAAAGTTTGTTTAGGTTTACAGAAACCCATACATTTTCTTTAATTATTAATGGACAATATATTAACCAATTTGTATCAATAGTCAATATCAATTCCCATTTTGATAAATTCTTAATTTTAACAGCTTTTTAACAGCTTAAAAAGGGCCTTAATAATAATTTTTTGATTAATAATTAGTAACTCCCTGGAAGTACGAGGAAACAAAACTTTCATGCGAAAATTCATCATAATTTGTGTAGTTTCCGGTGAGTGCATAAGTCAGCTTTTTTAAAAAAATACGATTATGAACCTCAAACAAGGAACCACCAACATATACCTCAACCGTCAGCTTCCTTTTTCGTACTTTTAATGATATATAATAAAGCTTTTCGTGAAATCTGAATCTTAAAAACATGTAAGATAAAAAACGTTATTGATTATTGAAGATTTTGAATGGCCGCTATACTGGAATGGCTGAACGGGATTTTGCTGGGTAAGGAACTCGTACAAACTATTATCAGAATCGATATTTGTTTCAAGTTTGACAAAGTCGGATCAAATTCGCCAGCATTAAACAAAAACACAATATGATTATTTCGACTTTAGATTTCGATCGAACAACCTTTCAAAAAGTGATCTAGAAGTCAGAGCGGCAATCGTATCAAAATACCGGTTCTAAGTCGTACCATGATGGCCGTTCCGATAACTCGTTTTCCAATGGAACGTGTAAAAAATGTTTTGGTCACCAAAAAAAAGTATTTTCTTAATTTTAAGTTTGAAGGCTCTTACTCGTACCACCAAACACAAAACACATGCTTACGTTTTCTTTAACGTCTATACACACTTTAGACAAAGGAGGACGAAGGTTAAGCGTAAGGGTAAAACTGGTGGCAGTGACGCCAGTCTCGAACCTACGCACTGAGGTGCACAAGTTCGGATACGCCCGCATAGGTTTACCTGAAGCAGTTGTGGCAGGGTTTCATGGCTGTACTGTTCCACCATGCCATTGGTCGCGTGGAGTTGTGTGACGTAGGCATTGTGGGCGTCCAAATAAGCAGCTAAGGTGGCGGTGTTATTGGGCGAGGCCATGTGACTGAGATAGGACGCTTTGTAATCTTGGCGGCTCTGTAACATACACAGAAATATTAAATTACTCGACATAGCAAACCTTACCAAAGTAAGGCACTTTTCCACTAAAAGTACTCGTTTTTTGGAGAAAAATAAAAAAGTGTAAAACCAAAAACTTATGTTATTTTTTTAGAAAAAACCATCATTTTGATATTTTCTATTTTAAAACTATTACCTACTTAATTTTAGAATATTAATGTTATTATTAGTTTTTTATCACTTTCTCACTAAACAAAGAATAAAGGAATTTTGGAATGCTTAAAATAAACTATCTTAAGGCTTTGACGGTTCTTTACATTATCAGGCCTTTTGGGCCCAAAAACGTAGATATCTATCAGTTTGTGTTCGTGTTTGTAAATGTGTGCATTTCGTTGAGAATTTAACTATTTTATCAATATAAATGAAAATTGTCATAAACATTTAGTATGCCTATGTGTAAGAATTGGAAAATTTGAAAACGTAAAATATTGTCTATCTTTTTTTGTCAGAAACCTATAAAAATAAAAATTTAACTAAATAATATAAAAGAAAAAGAAACGCTGAACAGAGATTTTTAGAAAGAGAATATTGAGTATGGAGGGACTCCAAGGAAGATTGCAGAAGAAACCTGGTGCGAAGTGGTCCGAAGACAGAAAGAGGCTGCATAGTGTTACTATTACACTTCGATGAGGGAGTATTGGAGGGAACGGGTGTGAAGAATTGAAATTGACACGTGGTCCCTAGCATGCCTCATCGAAAGAAGAAGAAGAAGAAAAATTTAACTAATTTTGGCTCAATTTCGCAATGTTATTTTTAAAAGATGGGGTTCTGGAGCTGTCGACAAAAAGTCAAAAATCAATATAATTTCACAAAAACGGTTAATGGAATTTTGATCATACATAAAGCTTGAATAAATAACCATCTAGGGTTACTATTACACTTCGACCGTCTTGATTTATTGTGTCCGTTTATGTCAGTTAATGAGGACGAGGGATCAACGTTAACGGTAAAAAAAAAGCAACGGAAATAATAGCGGTTTGAAAGAAGAACATTTAGGATGTAGATGCATAGTTTAGAGACGCAGCAGACTGACCAGTGCTTTAGCCACATCGACCACCGGCCCCTAACCTCCTTTGTATATTCTTAAGATGCTCAGTTACAGAGTCTTCTCCAGTAGTGATCTCTTCATAAAGACTATGATTTGGAGAAGACTCAAGGTAGATAACACTTCCACTTCTAATTGCTGACTTTCAAATTAATTATTAACGCATTTGCAGATACTTATTCTGCTAATTATCTTTCAATTTCTCCTCCTTATTCTTAACTCCTATCACGGAGGTTGTGCACTGTTCGGCCATCTTTTTGTTGTAAGGTGTGTTTCCGCTGATTCTATTTACATTCTTACTCATGGCGACATGAGTAACTAGGGAAATGATACCCGCCTACACAGAGCTTCGCGTGTACGGGTAGTGTGAAGTTGCCACGTATCTCACGGCAACACCATTAGGCCGGTGTCATACACTCCATCAGCACTGGTCGCTTTACACTTTAGAGTTAGCCAGGTTATGTAGATTAGTGAATGTGTATGTGTGTCTTCAGTAGATGAATGAGTGTAATATAAGCTAGAGGCACTGTGGGATTGCTAAACCCATCAGCTGCTCATTTTATCTGCCTCCGCCAGCATACATAAAGCTTTCTAACTCATGTCATTGAAGCAAATTTGAAATTTTCTGGTCGGGAATAAATTCAAAACTCAAAAGACTTTGTTATTTAAGTCATGTTTAGGCATTAATGCGTATGTTCAATTTTTAAGTTAAAAATGTCTTTTCATTCTCTCAAAACGTCAAATAATATTTTTCTTATGTACACAAATTATTAAAAACGTTATACTAACAAGTAATCGTTCAAGCAGCTGTCTCACTAACCTGATGGAAGTTAATTTCCAAAAGTATTTTTTTAATTTTAATCTCTTCTTGAAACTATGATTTTACCATCATAAGAAGCATTAAAATCTGCATGATAATGGATTTTGAAAATTCAAAATGTAAATTTAACTCAGTTTTTAAACTCGATTACGATGGTAAATATAAGACTTTTGAAAATATTTAAGACAAAAAAGTTATTGATTTCTAAAGATTTCAAAATGGCTGCCATTTTGAAACTGTAGATAGAATTTTTCTGGTTAACCAACTTGTTCTAAACATTACCAATACAAGTTTTTGTTCCACGTTTGAATGAAATCAAATTAACATTGCAAACATGAACGTGCTAAAACACACACACACACACACACACACACACACACACACACACACACATATATATATATATATATATATATATATATATATATATATATATATATATATATATATATATATATATATATATAATTTTGACACCTGAAAAAGTGATATAGAAGTGAGTATCGGTACACATTTTAAGGTCTCGTGTTTTCATCATGGCCGCTTCAATAGTAAACTTTCTAATAGAAAATATTTAATAAATGTATGAAATTGCCGTTATTAAAAAATAATTTCAAAAACAGAATATCTTTGAATAAATGTGTTCTATTCAGTGGCAATTTAGTAAACATGCATTTAGTCATAACCTACTGTGTAATTGGGTGCAATTGGTATGGTGGTAGAGGAAGGGACGAATGACCGCATCAGCAATTACTTTGAGTTGTTCTTCAAATAACACAAAATTTTAATTACCCAGTTTGATTGCAGAAACAATATAAAAATTTACATTCAACAGAAAACTATAACAGGTTTGGCAGCCATATCAGTTGCCCAGTATTCCTAGACAGGTCATTGTAACACGGCGTCTGACACAGATTGCGTTACACACAAGTATTGTGTGATTGCATAACCAGCTCCTGAAATAAATTTTGCCTACCTTTGCTAACTTTTCCTCAGCTTTGGTTATAACAACTTCGAAGGATTCTCTATGGGCGAAGACTTTCCTTGCTTGGACCTTGCGATGGAAAGACCGTTCCAAGAGTGGCCTGGAGACCTGGCGTCCGAACACTGAGGCGATGTCGCTATGAGCTTGTGAGTCCACTTCCACTTCCTGCAGCAAGGTCTCCCAGGTGTGGAACAGAGAGCTCGGACATGACGGTCTGCAAGTTACACTTTCACCTTTACAATAAGTCACAGATAATATTACACAGTCAGCTTTTGGTGAATGCATGCACTAAATATACCACAACATGAATTCAGCAGAGGGTATAATGATGAAGGAGTAGGAGGGGCTGTATCCTTAGCCACGCGTCGTAACAAATTACTTGCAAAAATCCAACTGTCTGTTCTTCGTACAGGACACTAAATGTCAAAACAAACTTACTGAATTAGTATAAGTACTTCCAAACCCTGAAAACCAGTTAACATGCCTCGCAAAAATACGATTTCACTACTAATATACATTAAAATCTGCGTATAATTAATCTTCACTTTTTTAAGGTTATATTTAAAACTAAAAAAAAATAAACCTGACTTCCATAAACTTCTCGCTTAGTTTCGTATCCTTTATTGATTTGAAAAATTAAAATACTAATTTACGACCACTTTATCGGTGATTACCAATGCGAAATCAGACTTTAAAAAGTGTATATTAAAAGCCTTTTTAAAGGTTTTAAAATCATTTTAAAAACCCATTAACAAATTTTGCTGCTTAAGAAATTGTCCAAGCTATAAAACAACAATCGATTTTTTTGCCAAGATTGAATAAAATCGTACAAAAATATGCAAAATTGAAAGTGAAATTTGGAATTTAGTTCTGTTTTGTAATATTTAGTTTTTTTATTTAAAACGTTTTTTAAAACACCCTTTTTTGTCAAGAACTGTTAAAAAACAAATTTTACAATTTTAATCAAATGTGGTTAGTTTATTTTTTTAAAATAGGTTGGTCAGATTTTGCTCAAAATTTTGGTTATATCGGATGAATTACGACGCAAGTCTGTAAGAAATCTAGGGTGAAATAAAAAAACAAACAAATATAAACCCTGACCGCTCTTTCTATTAACTCACGAATCGTAATTTCTTTTATTTCAAACTAATCGTCACTGATTTGAGCCGTTAAACCTATTTTCTAAAAGAAAAGTAAAAGCTAATAAAAATATGATTTTACTTTTTTTATTAGGTTATTAACGAACTTGTTTTTTTTTTGAAGGAGGAAGGATTGTATATCACAAACGTTTTTGCACAATTTATTTTAAAGTTTTAGATTTTTAAACGTTCAGCATCATTACACAAAAAATTATTGTTTTTTTCATGTCATACTGCCAACTCATTATGTAATTAATTTTTGGAACAACAGCGGGAATCTATTGATTTAGTGAATAATAGTTTTTTTATTCAAATCATTGCATTATACCAACTTTCAGTAATTTAATTACCTTTCTTTTCTCAGCTCGGCATTTTTCTTGCGAAAGTTGGCAACAAGCAGCTGAAGTTCCTCGGCGTGTTGTTCGTACATCTGAGAAAGTTCCTGCGTGAAGTCAGACACTGTAACATATAAAATAATAAGCGTTAGTATGAATGCAACTTATATTTTATTATTCATAGTAATTTATTAAAGCGTTTCTATTGGAAAATGAGCTACTGAAGCGGCGGTCATCTTAGTATTACCTAAACCAAAACCTTGAAATGAGAGCCGATTCTGATCTCTCTCTCTCTCTCTCTCTCTCTCTCTCTCTCTCTCTCTCTCTCTATATATATATATATATATATATATATATATATATATATATATATATATATATATATTATTATTATTATTATTATCTGCGTATAGACCCTGTTGGATCACGCAAAGTACTCCGACTCATGTCTTGCTCCTTCTAATCCTCCACACCTCCCTCATCCTGTCCCCATGGATCCTCTTCCGCTCCTCCGTCCATTTTACCTCTGCTCTCTTTGGGATTTCATTCTCTGGGACCTTCCAATCGAGCATCTTTCTCCTGTATGCGTTCCTGTCTTCAACGTCTGTTGAGTCTATTTCTGCGCAATGTAGGTCTATTCTGACTTGTGCGATCCACGACGTTGTTAATTTGACACCTTGTATATACTTAAGGATTCTGTTGGCCAGTCTCGTTGTTGGGAGTCTACTGATGTGTCCATAGAACTGAAGCCTCCTTCTTCTGATATCTGCTGCCAGGTTCGATATCTTCTCTGTGGTCTTCCGGGAGTGCAACTTGTATCCATCTTCTGTTAATCTCGGGCCAAGGATCTTCCTCAAGATTTTGCGTTCTTCCTTCATAATATCCTCCATGGTAGCTTTTGTGCAGAGTGCTAGCGTCTCGCTTGCATATAATACCTCCGGTTTTATGACTGTGTTGTAGTGTCTGATTTTTGTGTGCGTCGACATACATCTCTTATTGTAGATATCACGCGTTATACCAAGAGCCCTCTTTATTCTCAGTAGCAGAACCCTTTGCGCAGCCTTCTCGCCACCCGTGGGTTCAAGAATTTCTCCCAGATATTTGAAGTGCTTGACTCTGTTTATCTTACCATACTTTGTGTTTAGTTCTTGAATATTTAATTTTGTACAGAAAAATTCGGTTTTTTTAAATGAGATCTGTAGACCGACCCTCTGTACACATTCCTTTAGGACTTCTATCTGTTTAATCGTTGTTGTTTCATTATCTGTGAGTATGGCTAGGTCATCTGAAAAAGCTAGGCACGCGATTTCGGTGTTGTCCTTAATTCTCGTATAGCTTCGGGTACGACATTATTTCACAAATTCAGTCAATAACATATTTATCATAAGCAACGTAGTCTTGGCAACACTAAATATTATAGCATACGTCTTGGTTATGGTGTTAAGAAAGAAAGAAAGAGGAAAAAACGCGTCAGATTAGGATGAACGGAGCAGACCCGCAAAAACGTCATTAAATAAGATAAGTACGGTCAAAATTATTACTGATGATAAAGTAACAACTGAGCTTTTCATTCCCCTTACAAATCTTTAAACATGATTTTTTACAACAAATTTCTTATAAAGCCATTCGAAAAAATGTAATTTTTTCAAACCCTCCAGTAATGTTTATACTTTAAACAAGTCCTAATCTATATGAAAATTTTTAATATATTTGAAAAGTGATTTTTGGTTCAGTATTGGTACTAATTTCAAGGAACGCGTACTGGGTTACACCATGATGGCAGCTCAAGTAGCTCTCGTTTTACGATGGGAATTATCTTCAAACGATATGATACGAACAGTGTTTGTATTACAGCCTGGCTGTAAGTAAAGTGCTAGTTTAAGTTATAATTTAGGTACAGGTATGTTCAGCGGTAAGTGTATTATTGCAAAACCAGCGAACGAAAAGCTTTCAGCCCCGCTAGTTCTCTCATCAATAATACACATAAGTCTACCTTAACTTTGCATCAAGACTGGCCTGTACATATCCGACTGGTGGCAATCAAATATGCAACACTTTTCTACATACAGGCGAGCATCAATCAAACAGGAAACCGTGGTTATTTAACAACAATATACTGAGTCTGACGTCCGTTCCTAGAACCGTCCAGTCGGACCAACATACGAATCATCCCGAGATAAATAAGCAAACATTTACGTAAAGATCATGGAATTCGAATATTACGGGGGTTATTTTTGTTAGCGAATTTTAATTTGGAAAATGAGCCATTAGCGCTACTGTCTTAGTAAACCTCAGACATTGATCAGTGAAATGAACACCAATACTAACTTTAATACATCGTCTTATGGTGAGCGCGCGTGCGCGTGTGTGTGAGTGTGTCTCTGAACGCTCACGTTCGCAATTTTTATCCGATTTGAGTCAAACACGGCACAAACATTTATTATGATAACAGCATAGACTGTTCGCTAATCAGCGAAATTCGTTCAACAATTTCAAAATAGTCGCAATTTGAAATCTTTAAAACTTCATTACTCTTTTGTTTTAAATGACTTAAAAGTACAATGTCACCATCGTAATCAACGTTAAGAACTGTATAAACTAGCATTCTAAATTTTCAAAAGCCGTTGAAATTAAAGAATGTTTTTGATGGCGGTCAGGGTTTATTTTTGTATTTTCAATGTAATTTTAAAATTTAAAATGATAATATTTTTTCCGGCGAAAAACCATAAAGTTTATCATTGCTGCTGCGATAAATCTAAATTAAAAAAACAATAAAAAAGAGATACTACATAAAAAAATAAAACAAACATTATATAATAACAACAATAAAAATTTACCTAAAATTAGTTAACAACACTATATGTCTTTAAAACATAATACAAATGTATTGTAATGCTGTAAATTGGACCTACAAAAGAAAATTGAAAAAACACAAGCGTACTTGATACTAATCAACAAAGAAAAAAATCTTTAAAAAATTAAATCATAAATAACCAAATATAAACAAACTGTTGCAAGGCTGTAAAGAGGTTTACTACAACATTTTTGTAATTAAATTTTACTTGAAGAAATTCGGACTTTGGAGGAGTTTTAGAGTGTGATCAATAGCCGAAGCACTGTTTCCCAATATCGTCTTCAAACAATTTCCCAAACTATACATTTGTTGTGTATTATGGAAAAACAATCACAATCCAAAAAAAAGATGCTTTACTGTGATGGTTCATCTACAAAACTCGCATTGAGGTGGATCCTATCGTATTTAAAAAAAAAACATTTTTTGTGGGGGAAAACTTACAAGATTATTATCGCCAAAAACAGATCGGAAAAAATATTATTAACATTAAGAAATAAATAATAGCTAATAATACTGCATAAAAATAACAAAATGTAGTGTTATTTTGAATAAAACTTAATTACTATAATATTTAAACAACAAATACGACAGGATTGTAAATGGTTTTTGAAAAGAAAACAACAAGTAAATAACAATGAATTAAAAAAAAATAATAAATTGGTTAAATAATGTACAGCCTAATGAGTTAGGCCTTCTTAAGCTTCAGATACTTCATATATATTGACACATTTTGGAATACTTCCATTTTCAAAACTTGTCAACAAATATAAAGTGTTTGAAGCTCGGAAAGGCATAGATAATCTACAGGATTACACATTTATAGCGGAAAAGGATGATTAAATTAAGAATTTAAATCGAATAAAATATATTTAAGGGCCACAAGAAAGTTAGTACTCGGTAAATAGCGGAAACAACGTATTTTAAGGTTTCCTGTAAAGTACTATCGAAACCACATACCAGGCGCAGATTCCTTGCAATCTTGTACAATATGTTCAATTGTAATGTGTGATTCCCAGAACTCACAAAGGGGTTGGTCTCCGTGTCTCATTAAAAATCCAAGTGCCAACAAGAAGTGACCAATGCGAATACGAGTAACCACAACCTCATCCCTATGATTTGCACAAAGTGATGACCACACTTACATTTAAGGTGGCGATAATAGCCTCAATATGCTTTTCGCCTTATAATAACAAAAAAACCGAATTTAATGTTGATTATTATGCTGAAATTATAGTTCAAAAAATTGTGACGTAATAAAAAAAATACTTTTGTTAATTCGCTTCTATCACGTCAGCGAGACAGCGACGTGCTGCAATTTGCTTGCGCCATTGTAAAGAGCCATAGTAAGGCTCATATTATATGTTAGGTTAATATACATTAGAAACTGTAAAATAATAGAATCAGTTTACATTTCATATTTCACCGCAATAACTTAAAACTAATAAAGAAGTTTGTCCTATAAAGGTGAAAGTTTTTATTAGTCATAACACCCACTCAACGTATAACTCTTCTAATGCCCGGATTGCCGGGGTCACCTTTAACTTTCTAAGTTACTTTAAAAGTTTCAAAAAATTTTATCTTCATCAAAGTGTTTCCAACGACCCGCGGGACTTGGCGAAACTTTACAAAGGTCAGCCAAAATACGATTGGTGACAGAACTGTTTCTCAACTCATTTCTATGTGTTTAGCTGAACATCAACAATAACGTTTTGTTTAGGTTTATATTATAACAAACCACCCTTCGTCGTCAAGTCACTAAATCAACATTTTCCTTCTGTTTATATCAATTAAATTCGAACTCCGTCTTAAGCAACTCATTATGCTGTCTAAGCTTATACAATATAACAACCAATTATGTTGTCTATTAAAGCACAATTTATTACAATAATTAAATTGTTGCTTAGTTTCTTAGTTCTTTGTATTCCTTCTGTTAGTCAAACAAATACATTTTTCAATATTATAACTGAAATAAACATAATTTCAATTAAAATGGTATTATCGAAGATCAAATATCGTGAAAAATCAGCTGTTTAGATTCACAATAACCTGTGCGTTGTAACGTATCAAAATATAGTAACAATGTTTTCATACTAGATATTATATTTCTATATTTCGAAAGTAGATACAGAATAATAGTGGCACGCAGCTGACTCGCTAACGCGTGAAAACGAAATTTTAAAAAATAATCAAATTTTAACTTTACAATTAAAATCATTATTATTTCGCTGAAATAAAATTTTCAGAAAAATAACCTATAAAATTTGCGACTTTTTTAAAGAGTTTGCATAACCGCCATTTTGAAACTGCTGTAAGGATATTGTTGGTACCGGCTTTCTCGAGAAGAAGAAGTAGCAAAATCAATTTTCGTAAAATACAAAGTTTAAATCAAATCGAACTTAAATATCAGACGTAAAAGTACTAACCAATACATACACACAAGCGCGCGCGCACACACACACACACACACACAATTATTTAAAGACCAATGAAAATATGAACTAAAGGTTAATATCTGCGCCTAGTTCAAGGCTCCTGGTCTGGGTGTTACCATGATGGCTAATATAATAGCTCATTTGCGATATTCGCCAGTAATGTTATCTAAGTGTAGTAGGTACTCATTTCTTAAAAACAATGCAGTACATATCATTAATATACCGATAACCTACAGAAACTCGCACATTGTGATTACACGTTTGGCCAATCGCGAGGTACACTAGCTGGATCTAATCTTTCTTCATCTATCTGCTCTTGAGTTAGATTGTTTCAATCAAGCCAAGGTGTGACAGCACGTACCGATGGTTAAGGAGAAGCTTAGCTTAAATAAGAGGACTCTGGTTTCCCAGGCCACCTAAAGGTTTAACACATGCATGCGAGGTTCTGAATGAGTTGACATTTTATTTCCGTAGCTAATTGTCTGATATTTATGGTTAAAAACAAATCTGAAAAACCCCAGAGAAATGGTAAAAATAGGATGTGAAAATAGCACTGAGGTGGAGGACATTGGGGGTGTAACCAACCTCAAGGAACTCACAAACAGGGCGTTGCAACAGACTGTGGGGATGCCAGG
This sequence comes from Callitettix versicolor, assembly GCA_022606455.1. NCBI lineage: Eukaryota > Metazoa > Arthropoda > Insecta > Hemiptera > Cercopidae > Callitettix > Callitettix versicolor. The sequence continues at coordinate 27,849,386 of CM040183.1, forward strand.
CGGACTTAACTAATCTGCGATGGACAAAGTGAGAGATGGCGTCGAAAGCCTGAAGTCAATACGGTGACGGCCTATTTAAAATCATGTCGGAAGCGCAAAAGAGCAAACTGAGAAAGAGGAATTTTCAGTTAAACCTAGAAGCAGCAGATCAAGGAACACAACCGCTACATGACCGCGATGACAGAACTGACGTGAACCGTAGGGCTGTCAGTGGGAATGTTATACCACGGAAGAACCGTGCGCAAGCTATACGGAACGGAAAAGGAAATTGTAGGTCACGTAATTCACGATTGTAGAGTTATTTCCAGCAGGAGACGAAGTTTGTTTGCCTTTCAGCAGTGTTTGTCCCTTTAGCTGACTGAGATGTTCAAAGTCATTGACGAAACCAGTTTACAGAACTAGTAACGAAGAGGCTTGATGCACAATAGACTCATGGTGTCGGAGGCTATCAAAACTCGTAAACCTTATAAATATCTATCTTGATCTAATCTATTATTTGGGTACAATATTACAAATTTAATAAAATACTTTTGGTTTAAAAACCATATTTATAAAATTTGTTTTGTAAATTAGACACCACACATTGCACAACAACTGCTAAAAATCAATAAACAATGTTTTTAGTCTCACTACTCTCGGACATTTTTTAGTTCCACCAAAAGTTTTCTGTTCGCTAATTATTTTTTGAAAGTAAAAGAAAGTGTGTATTTCAAAAAATTAGTGCCCGAGGTCCAAAACTTCCACTCTTCAAGTATATAAATGAAAAGTCATTTTCTCCTTTATTATCTGAAACGGCAAATTATATATTTCCCCCATCCAAGATTTTATTAAATCGCACAAGGGTGAAATGAGTTTTGTCAACTTTTACCTCAAAGTCACAGAACAAACAACTTCGATAGAAAACACAATTGTCTGGAAGGGTAAGCCCCTGAGGGTGGATGTTTTCTCTCGGAAGTATTTTTATTTTGTCGGAAGAACAAAGAAGAAGTTTTTATTTAGTTCTGTAGGCCATCGCTTCATTAGTATAATCTATTTGTTTTTGTTTCGGTTACATCGCTGCTTAACCAACGTCAGGCAACGGAGAACACCGATTTTAAAATTTGAATTATTTTAAATTGTAAAACTGTAAATAATTAGCAAATTTTCACAAATGACCTGTTGGAGTTGTCATGTTGGCAAGACTCGGACACGGGATCTTTTAATGACAGCAGAGTCTGAGCTTTATAAAGGAGTCGTCAAAAAATAGTCAAGGTGGCTAAAACAAAGGTCAGGCTGCTGTGTTACTGAACTTGCGTACCTCAAGGTCAAGACTGCAATTGTTGCCGTCAGCTGTGGGAGCAGTCATGTTGGCAAGACTCGGACACGGGATCTTTTAATGACAGCAGAGTCTGAGCTTTAGAAAGGAGTCGTCAAAAAATAGTCAAGGTGGCTAAAACAAAGGTCAGGCTGCTGTGTTACTGAACTTGCGTACCTCAAGGTCAAGACTGCAATTGTTGCCGTCAGCTGTGGGAGCAGTCATGTTGGCAAGACTCGGACACGGGATCTTTTAATGACAGCAGAGTCTGAGCTTTAGAAAGGAGTCGTCAAAAATAGTCAAGGTGGCTAAAACAAAGGTCAGGCTGCTGTGTTACTGAACTTGCGTACCTCAAGGTCAAGACTGCAATTGTTGCCGTCAGCTGTGGGAGCAGTCATGTTGGCAAGACTCGGACACGGGATCTTTTAATGACAGCAGAGTCTGAGCTTTAGAAAGGAGTCGTCAAAAAATAGTCAAGGTGGCTAAAACAAAGGTCAGGCTGCTGTGTTACTGAACTTGCGTACCTCAAGGTCAAGACTGCAATTGTTGCCGTCAGCTGTGGGAGCAGTCATGTTGGCAAGACTCGGACACGGGATCTTTTAATGACAGCAGAGTCTGAGCTTTCGAAAGGAGTCGTCAAAAAATAGTCAAGGTGGCTAAAACCAAGGTCAGGCTGCTGCGTTACTGAACTTGCGTACCTCAAGGTCAAGACTGCAATTATTGCCGTCAGCTTTACTCTTTTCGTTAATTTAGATTTCTCATTCTCGTTCAAACTTGGCGCAAAAACGATTTTGATAATAGCTTGGAAAAAATCCTTACCCAGCGAAATCAGTTCAACATGGCGGTCATTCCAAACGTTTTTATCAACATTAAAAAAAGTGGTTTTATAGCCTCCATCAGCGTTGTACAGAACTATAGCTTGTGCGCACGCGTAGAACTCTCACCCATGCATTTTCGGTCAGATTTGTTAAAAATCTGGCGCAAGAACAGATTTTGGTAACAACTCGGTTATCCAAAAAATCCACAACTTTTTAATTTTACACTTTCTTTTTCTTAATGTACATGCTTTATGGCAGATTTGTGAGGACGGGGGATTGGCGGAAAGGGTAACTGCTACTCTAACCTACGACCTTAAGATGCGCAAAATTCAAAGGCTCAGCAGAATGACCACCGGTCTTAGCCACCTCGACCTAAAAGCTTTTACACTTTTTTGAAACATGTTTATTTAGATTGTATTCGGAGACGGTCATTTAAGCCATAATATTGCTGTAGAATGCGCTCTCTCTTTGGTTATGGAGATGGTCCTACGCAAAAATTTACCATGGGCCTCTAGAGTTCACGTTATGTTACGAAACTGCTTTTGTACAGGCGTTGGTCTTATCGCTGCTAGAAGAAATGCACAGAAGTGTTACCCATTGCTCACGAGGGTGACATTGTTTCCAAGCCTTGCCTGTATTATTCAAAACATCCGAGTAAGACAACATCTGCGCACGCGCATTAGTAATGCAGAGTTCAGCTCCCTGCACCGCGCAATATAGCCTAAATACCCAACATTTATTGCTAAACAAAGAAAGAGAAATTACAAAACTACTTGGCTTCACGTTGAATATTCATTTCATTCAGTACAATTTAGCACAGTTAGTTTTCCTTTACAATTAGTCCTCATTCATGATACACTGAACTTTACAGGCTACGTTTGAAACACGTGCTGGATGGTTAATTAGTAAGTTTACAATAACCGCAACAAGCATCTGTTTCGCTGACGAGATAGAAGCAAATTTACAAAAAGATCAAAATATCAATTTTTTTCAGTAATCTAATCAGAGTTAAATTGTACAAATTAGCATTTTATATTATCAAATAACACAGAAAATGTTAGTGGTATTTAAAAATCCAGACAGTTTATTTTTTATAGATTTTAACGCTGATTACAATTGTGAAATCAGATTTTCAAAAAAAGTGTAAAATAAGACCGTTAAGCTTGTCTTTTAAAAACGTGAAATGGACGTCATTTTAGAAATGATGCAACAGAATTTTTTGAGTAACAACCTTGTCCCAGCTGTTAGCAAAATTAATATTTGTAAACTAAATAGTAAATATGTTTTGTTTTGTTTCTAATAATATACATTTGTTCCTCTACACACAGTTCTTAACGAATTTTATTTACAAGTGACACGCTAACGTTCGCAAAAATCGATTTCGCTAGCTCGACCAATTTCTTTACCCAGTGATATCCATTTAACAGTTTAAAATTTTAAAAGAATTTCTTTTATTTTACACGCTTTTGAAAAACCTATTTCACTACCGTAATCAGCAATAAAATCTGCATAAATCTGCATTTTAATCATTGAAAATTAATCTAACCGCTGACAGGGTTAAATTTTTACTTTAATGCTAATTTGTGCAAGTTTTAAGCGGATAACCGGGGTGGAATCGAATTTTCAAAAACGATTAAGATACGAAAATTACTTTTTTGTCCATCCCGCACTATTGTAAGTGATATAACAAATAAGAACGCTGTGAATAGTGGTGGGAAATAATATTCAAACCTGTGAGTCAGTCACTAATATTTCAAAATCATACGTCGAACCTGTCATTGGTCAAACTAGAATAGCAGGTCTTAACTGTGATTTCACTGACCGATTCGTGGCACTAATATACTCCTACAAGGAAAACTTAATAATATACAGTTACTGTAATTGTAATAATCATAGTTTGAGTTGCGTAGTCCTGTTCCAAGTCGTGACCACGTGATCCACAGTCTACTATATTACATTACAGAGAAGCGTCAGTTCATCTTCACATCAAAAAAATCTTTTTAATGCGTGATTGATCGTACCAAACTTGTAGTTTTGACAACATTTCTTTAATTTCTGTTAACATATACGAATTTTATCTACACTACTAATTAATTATTACAGTTATCGTAGCTCATGGTCCTAATTTTATTGATCTTGATTAATCTGTGATAGATCTTGTAACACGAGGGGTAGAGACAGAACTAGAAGTATGATAAGGAATATTATTTTTCCCTTAAAAAAATGAAACTTTTAAAACAAATGCTATTTTTTAAACCAAAAACCTTGTTTTTTAAAGGTAAAACAATTTGGCGTTTAACAAATTTTGTGTAGTTAATATATATATATATATATATATATATATATATATATATATATATATATATATATATATATATATATATATATATATATATATATATATATATATATATATAAAACTTTCGCTAAATATTATTTACATTTAAACCTTCAATCCTGGTTGATTTTTTCAGGCATAGTTTAAACATTTATCGTAGCAAACATCATTATAGGGATTAGGTAAAATTAATTTTTAGATTGTGCATGTCAAACGATTCATTTAGTCGCATTTCACTTCTGTAGTTAGTACTTACTGCATACAGCTACGGGAGCGATAGAGCTTTAGACTTCAATCGCAATCACAGTTTTTTCATAGTTCGTACTGTGAATGTAAAATCACTGTTAGTGGCATCACTAGGTGTGAATAAGATCAGTTGAACATTTGGTGTCACAGACTTAAAGACAATTCTGACCTAGGCTATTGACACGCAGTAGAACCCTCTAACTTTGTACACAATAGCGTTAGTTCGTACTGTGAATGTAAAATCACTGTTAGTGACATCACTAGGTGTGAATAAGATCAGTTGAACATTTCGTGTTGAACATAGACTTAAAGACAATTCTGACCTAGGCTATTGACACGCAGTAGAACCCTCTAACTTTGTACACAATAGCGTTAGTTCGTATTGTGAATGTAAAATCACTGTTAGTGACATCACTAGGTGTGAATAAGATCAGTTGAACATTTCGTGTCACAGACTTAAAGACAATTCTGACCTAGGCTATTGACACGCAGTAGAACCCTCTAACTTTGTACACAACAGCGTTAGTTCGTACTGTGAATGTAAAATCACTGTTAGTGACATTACTAGGTGTGAATAAGATCAGTTGAACATTTCGTGTCACAGACTTAAAGACAATTCTGACCTAGGCTATTGACACGCAGTAGAACCCTCTAACTTTGTACACAATAGCGTTAGTTCGTACTGTGAATGTAAAATCACTGTTAGTGACATTACTAGGTGTGAATAAGATCAGTTGAACATTTCGTGTCACAGACTTAAAGACAATTCTGACCTAGGCTATTGACACGCAGTAGAACCCTCTAACTTTGTACACAACAGCGTTAGTTCGTACTGTGAATGTAAAATCACTGTTAGTGACATTACTAGGTGTGAATAAGATCAGTTGAACATTTCGTGTCACAGACTTAAAGACAATTCTGACCTAGGCTATTGACACGCAGTAGAACCCTCTAACTTTGTACACAATAGCGTTAGTTCGTACTGTGAATGTAAAATCACTGTTAGTGACATTACTAGGTGTGAATAAGATCAGTTGAACATTTCGTGTCACAGACTTAAAGACAATTCTGACCTAGGCTATTGACACGCAGTAGAACCCTCTAACTTTGTACACAATAGCGTTAGTTCGTACTGTGAATGTAAAATCACTGTTAGTGACATCACTAAGTGTGAATAAGATCAGTTGAACATTTTGTGTCACAGACTTAAAGACAATTCTGACCTAGGCTATTGACACGCAGTAGAACCCTCTAACTTTGTACACAATAGCCGACTACTCCAAAGCAAACAATTGTAACAAGTTATTTCTCAAGACAAGTGGGTAGCACAAATTTCTCCCTTGCCTCTTGAGACGGTGTTGTTAGTTGTGAGGGCCTTGTTGGGAACAATTATCGTATTGTCGCTGTCGTATCACAAAACAACACAACCTCTGCTAATTGAAAGCGCGGCTCTCTCATCACATTACGTCATTCATGCCCATTACAAAATAACAGTGTCACGCTAATTTGTTTAATTTTTACAGATTTTTTTCAAACACCAAGGAGCACAATCACAATCAGCATTTAGTTAGAATTAACTGTCGCATCAAATTTACAAACTACATAAAACAAAACAAAAAATAACCCTGACCGACATCAGATTAGTTTTTAAAATTTTATGTAAAATAAAGTACAAACCAATAATATACCGATACCCCACAGAAACTCACACATTGTGAGCACGGTTTTGGCAATCCCACGGTAAAAAAATAAAATTCTCATTTATGCAGATTTTAACGCTGATAACGATAATAAAATCTGTTATTTAAAAAGGTTTCACATTTTTAAGATCTGAAAATGTTGTCGTTTTGAAAAATTAACTCGTCTAAGCTATTACGAAAATGATTTGTTTGTCAAGCTTGAACCAAATCGGACCAAAAATGCGAATGCTAGAGTTCTGAAGCATTTTTAAGAGCGCAAAAAATTTTCTTTACCACTTTTATTAAAAAAAAACGAACACTTTCAGAGGGCAAAAAATAGGTATTGTTAGTTAAGCAAAAAATCAATACAACTTTCACAAACACAAACGGACTGACAAACATCATGAAAAGAAAGCTTTTACGGAATAAATACACTTAAAGTTTGCTCTACTTTAACATCAATTGAATATCAGCTGTCTCGTTGACGTGACGAAAGTACATTTTCAAAAGTACATTTTTATCTAACCGTCAGTATAAATTCTAATCAAACCATCTTAATCAGTATTTAATATCGGCATGTAATAGTGTTTTAAACTTTCAAAATTACATTGAAAATACAAAAAAATAAACCCTGATCGCCGTCAAACTCAACTTCTTAATTTCAAAGGATTTGGAAAATTTAAAATGCTACTGTATGTTACGACGGTGGAATCACACTTTCAAAAATCACTGAAGAAAAAATTTATGAATTTTTAAAGATTTAAAATGTCCGCCATTTTAAACTGTTGACAGGATTACACTGATTGAAGAACTTGACAAAACTGAAATCGATTTTCTTGCTACATTTGATCAAATCGAACCAAAATTGCAAACACGAGTGTGCAAAACACACACACACACACACACACACACACACACACACATATATATATATATATATATATATATATATATATATATATATATATATATATATATATATATATATATATATATATATATATATATATATATATATATATGTAGTATTATTATAGCATAATAAAAATACTTTAGTATCGCATCTAGATTAAGAAATCTATGTAAAATTTTCAGTATTCTTTAGAAAGTTAGTCATTAAAACTTTGTAAATTATTAGGGTGTGCCTAGGGCACATGTGTGTCATAAAATACGGATCACACAATGTAAGTGGTACGTGCTTAAAATCACGTATAGTGTCTCTGTCGGCATAAAAACCACAGACAGACGAGGCCATAAAGTCCACTAGGAAGTTGGGGCCTAACAGTTTTTTCTTGCAACCGTTGGTGATGGTTAAATTTCAAAAAAAGAAAAGCTGAGCTCAAACTGGTGGGTTTGAACGACGACGCTTTCTGTAGTTAGTTACAACGTAATAGTGTTGTGTCATTGAAAAATTGATAAAAGGGAGCGATTCCAGGGAATGGTCTTTTTCGCCACGTAATCACTCAGGAGAGGTCTTTTTGCACAAGAAGGTCTTACACAATCAAATAATCACTGCAAGTAGAGTGTGGTAGGCAGCTCAACTAAGTCTCGAGTTTTTATAAGAAGCTATTGATAATAAATCATTTTAATTAAGTAAATTTAGCTAGAAAGCTAAAGTTTCTTTTTTGTGAATCGTCGTCTATAATAAAGTGAATTAATTAAATTAGCGTAGAGCTACAAGTGTTTCTTCGAATTAGAATTGAAATGCCACTTATGATAAAGTGAATTAATTAGTATAAAACTAAAGTGCATCGTCGAATTAGAAATTAACCAAGGAGTGACTTATTTGTATTGTGTTATTTGTTCCCATTGCAAGTGTTTTAAAATCGTCTAGAACTTCAACATTGTTGAGAATAAGGACAAAGCAATCAGATTCCTCCACTTATTACAGCATCAACTTCCCAAGTATATAAAAACAACAGTGTAAACTCAAGTAAGATTAAAAACAAGTAAAGTAACAGCCAGAAAAATTTAAAGAACTCTAATTACCTTATGATTGTAATTAAACATCCGGGAGCATTGGAAAATTTAAACAAATTTTAGTTTGTATTTATAGCCTAAACTACAATTTAAACAAATTGTAGTTTGTATTTGTATCTTTACAGCAGTGGAACATTAATTTGACGATATTATAAGTATGACATCAATTTATTCTGAACAAACTGGTAATTAAGGTGTTAATAATAAACTGTAAGTGTCAAGCAATCCGAAAGTGTAATGTTTTAAGTTTTGTTTTTGTTGTGTGTTCAACTGAATCAAATTTGAATTATCATCAGTGGCCAATTTTGTCTGTTGTGTTAATTATTGACCAAGTAGAAGAATGTTAGCTGCTCAAAAAATATATTTTATAACAATTCATTTTACGTTTAAAACTGCGCCCAAAAAAGGGAGTTGAGTGTTAACTAATTTTTTTTAAAAAAACATCATAAGTGCTATAAAATAACACCTAAAGAAGGGCTGTTGTTATGTTAAAAAACAATTTCTTGATTGAGTATATTACGGTTTTTAATAACATCATTTTATGTTATAAATTTGTGCCCAAAGTGGCGCAGTTGAGTTAATGAATTATTTATTTTTAACATCTCTACACACACACACACACACACACACACGCACACACACACACACACACACACACACACACACACACACACACACACACACACACACACACACACACACACACACACACACACACACACACACACACACACACACACACACACACACACACACACACACACACACACACACATATATATATATATATAAAATTTTTAAAAAGACCCTTCAAAAATTACCTTAACTGGTCAGGATCAGTGCCCAAGGACCGTGGTTTGGGTCTACCATACGTTTAATCTTAAATATGTCTATTTTTATTTTAGTACAAATTCGATGTGCCAAATTTCAGCTCGATTGGATGACTGAAAGAGGGTTAATTAGACCCCCAAAGATTTTGACAATAGCCAGACACAAAAAAATTGAAACTAATAATAAACAATTTAAACTAATAAAGGATTTAAAAAAATAATAAATCGCTGTTATTATTTTATTTGAAAATTGTCTTTCTTTAGACCATTGCAGGTGAAATTCAAAACATTCATATTTATTTTCTGAAGTGTTTGAAACATACCGCGCACTTTTGTTCATAATAAACCAGAAAACATTCAATAAAATAATTTTTTGCCGAAAATAACCGCTTCTTTAACAGAAAATCCTTCGCCGCCTTATGGGCAACACAAATTAATTGGAACCCGTCAAACTCAGACGTAGAAAATTTTCTAATTATTTTTTCTTATCAAAGTCAATCCCCGCCCTCTTTCAGGATTAATGAAAGCGACGGGTAAGGTTAGGTGCGGGCTTCAGGAACAAAGATTTATCCAGCTCATCAATTTCCCGGGAAATTAATGTCAAATAAATAATCCCAAGTTTGCGGATTGATTGAACGAACGTAGAGGGACTGATAACATCAATGCCTGGTATATGTTCTGTCTTCTTAGCGAATTTCCACTGGTAAAATGACTATTGGGGCGTCAATCATGGTAAGACCCAGACTCGGAACCATTAAATTATATATATATATATATATATATATATATATATATATATATATATATATATGTGTGTGTGTGTGTGTGTGTGTGTGTGTGTGTGTGTGTGTGTGTGTGTAGAACATTAGGAAGCTCATGTTATCAATTTTAGTCCGGTTTGGGTTAAAACTTGGTTCAAAAATCCAATATGGTAAATAGTTTACACAAGTTCGTTAACCAGTAAAATTCAAACATTTAAAAATTCATAATTTTTTCTTTTGAATGTTTTTGAATATTAAATTTGACCATCATAATCAGCATTAAAAACTGTATAATTGAGTATATTGTATTTTGAAAATCCGTTGAAATTAAGGTATTTTTTAACGGCGGTCAGGGTTTACTTTCGTATTTTCAACGTAACGTGAAAGTTTTTGAAATTTTAACATATGCAGATTTTAAAGCTGATAATGATGGTTAAATCAAAATTTCAAATAGGGCAAAAACACTTTTGTAAATTAGCTTCTGTTATGTCACCGAGACAGCTGCGTACCCACGATTATTTGGAATTAAGGAACCAGATTACTATAAATCTGGTTTTTTATAGGGTATCTGGAAATTATCTGTGAAAACTTCGACATGTGGTTCTATTGGGATAAAATCCACTATACACATGGATTATCTCGTTTTGCTATACGTCGGTGTAACTGCAAGTTATTTTGATAAACATATTTTCCATTTCGCACTTGTTAAACACAGAAACTAGAAATCTGACCCACAGATATGGACTGAAATATTTTATTTGTTATGCATACGCCTTTAAAGAAATAAATCCTTCAGGAAACGAAATTTAAGATGACGACAGAAAATGTAGAGTGTAATTTGAAACTTTAATCGTATAACTTGAAATTACAGTAGAATCAGTAGGAATTCACTAATGAAATATTTTTTCGAGCTATAATTGTTTCAACTTTCAAACACTGTAAAAACTATACATTTTAACTATTCGAATTAAGTTTCAAACGGAAGTTCAGAACCAATTGACTGGTAGCTCAATTTTTTTTACTTAAAAAGGTCGGTTATAAACAAGCTTATTTTGTACAAAGCAAAACGAAATTGTTCGTAGGCTTTAAAGAAACCACAAAGCTCGCGTGTTCGGAACAAGCTAATATTTCGTAAAAATCGTTTCTCCTGTTTCTAAAGCAATCGCTCCACCTGTATAGGGATAGATTAATATTTCCCTGGCCTTTGAGCAGTGGGATCGCCCAGAGTATTTTGCATCTTAGTGCTGTCAGCGGTTTGCAGTGTTTACAACATCCAAAATTTAAATTTCCCTTTGATAAACCACATACGTTGCCGACACACGCGTCCTTTTAACTTTCTGGTTCCATTTAAAGGCAGCGTTTTGCCAATTTAATGATTTAGTTACAAAATCCTTTAATTTTAAATAATAATTCCCTACAATTTGAAAATATGTTTTTCTGAACACTACAAACATCTCAATTAATATGGTGTTTTGTCCTATAGACGCTACTTATTTATCAGTTAAATATTTGGCTTTCTTGGTTTTTTCCAAATGTCACCTTAATTTAAATTGAAATAAGGAATAGGCCTAAATAAATATTTTCTAATTTTTTTTATCCTAATGTGAGCAGCTGTAGCTCGGATAAATCTTATGATTACAATCAGCTGTAGCATAAAAAAACAAATGGTGCGGTGAAAGGCATTTATATGTGTTTCCAAATGAAGGGTTAATGTTTGTACCTCTGTAGCTCATTGCAGCTTGTTTACAATGTTTCGAAGACATCAGTCGATGTGGCGTGTTGTGATAAGTGTTTTAATGATCATGATATGTTTATTAGTTCTCGAGATATATCGAATTTTGTAAGCGACAATGCCAACTTTTAGTCAATGGTATTTGTGTTCTCCCCGTAACTCGTTAGGCATAAAGTTTTAAGAGAATTTTTCAAATGAGATATCAATCAATGTGGCTTGCTGTAAAGAATGTTTTAAGTACTCATATATCATTATTTCTCCATCATTTCTTGAGATATACTTTATAAAAATATTCTAAAGGTAATTTTCATTTCATAATACAGGGCAGATATTTCTCTAATATTATTTATTGAAACATTATATTTTACAGTATTTGACCAAGATTTCAATAATCGCGCAAACATTGGTCACACTGAGGTGGTCAAAGCTAATTTCCGACAGTAACTGTCTTCTACATTATTTTTAAAAATTACATTTCACCGTCATATCCAGAAGTAAAATCTGCAAACGTTAAAATTTTAAACTTTCAGATTACATTAAAAATTAAAAAAGAATCGAACTGATGTACATTTTAAAGGCTATTACGACGATGATTTTTAAAGTGCAAGATACGCACAATTGTTATATTTTTTTATTATTTGAAATTACCGACATTTTGAAACTGTTTAACGGATTTGGTTAGGTAACAAACTTGTAGACGCAATTACCAAAATCTATTTGTAGGCTGAGTGTGAACCACCTCGGAAAAAATCTTATCAAGGCGGTTCTTACTCTGTACGGTGCTGATGTGTCTATTTGAATTTCCTCTCTATCAATCCTGGTCTTTATCTTTCCAGGCAGATAGGTGTTGAAAGTTATAAGACCAGGATTACTTGAGAGGGCAATGAGGTGAATTAAAATAGGAGGGACAACGCTCGTAATTTATCTGCATTTTGGAGACCTGGTCTCAGTTGTGTTCCAAATGAGTGCAATATTGCTAAAGCCACTGTAAATCTTACTGGAACTATTCAACCGGGCTAAGACTATGTCAGCTAAAACCAGTCCACTTTCTGTTTGCGTCGTACAGAAGTTATATTAGAAGCTAGCAGCTGAAAACTTCCTTCAGTTCGAATTCAGACTTTGAAAAAAAATCCATATTCGATTTTGGCGAAAGATCGAAACAATTGTGTGGATTATTTCAAAGTTCCGATTTGGGTCTTACGTCGACCGTTTAAATAATCGCAAAGAAACAATTAATGGCTTCGGGAATCACTCTCCTGCCTGTGAGGTTACGTTTGGCCTGTCAAGGGTTGCGGAATTGACGTAAATAGATTGCTCCTGTTCTCGGAAAACAGAAAGGAAGCTTCGGACAAACAAATTACCGTTGGCTGCTCTTGTTGCCGTTTACCGTATTTCTCTTTCACTTCGCCGGTTTCACTTAATGCCATCATCAACTCTACTCTACCTTACTTACACACACCGTAGTTCGTACATATTATTTGGATAAATATTACTGTATTCGCTGAAACAGAGTTTCAACTAGTTTTAGTGTCCATATAAATGTCCGTCTGTCTGTCTGTCGGTAACGCACCTCTTCTAAATAAAAGCTGTGACCGATCGCTATAAAATTTGGTGAAAATGGTATTTTAGCGGCCCGAATCAGAAAAAAATATAGGTTTACTACAAACAAATATTTAAAGGTTGGCCTGTTTTCCTTTAAACGTAAAATTTAAAGGAAAACATTTTTTTACTTTTATTTGTCTAGTAGGTTTACAATTTGAAATATTAGGAATATATATATTTTTTACTCTAAAAGGCTTACATAGAAGGTTGAACTTTTCAAAAGTTCAAGTTTTCATACCCTCTCCATATAATGTCTACATGATAAATCAAAAAAATCCCGAAAAATTTATAAACCTGTTTAAAAGTTTAGCTTTATAAGAAAAAAAAATTAGGATTGTTTGATATGTTTGTATTTTTGGACTTCAAAGAAAGCATCTTTTGAAAAACATTACAAATTGTTCACGCAGCTCGACCTTTTGCAGTATGGATAAAAGGAAGAAGAATACGATTCAGAAGTCATTTTTATCGTTGCACATCAAATGCATTACAAAAGGAGCTCTTAATGGTAAGCTGTAAGCGGTACAGTCCGCGCCATGTGTTCTGAATGAGGTAATGTATACAATATTTGAAGCCAGCTGATTCGTTCTTGTTAAAATAGTACGCATATTTGACACAATCCTTTGTAAGCATCAAAATACAGGTTGGGTTATATTTGAATATTTTATGTGCAAACAATTTACAGGGACAAGAAACAAGGCGCCTAGGGACCTTCAGTAGTACGTGCTTTCAAAGCATGCTTGACCATCTTATTTTACCCTCCTTATTTTACAAAAGAAATTCTAAAAGAGTTTGTAGCTGTGCGCCTGCGTGATTGTTGAAACATTCTTTTGAATTATGCTGTTTCGGATTCTACTTATAAATGTAAACGCGGACAGAATATTTTAACATATTAAGGATGGTTTATTGTTGTACCGACTACCTGATAATATAGAAATTGTTATATGAAATCACTCAAAAAACATTTAAATATCCTAAGCCGTTTTTAGGTGTTTACCGTAACTGTTTTATTTATTTTTTAAATTATGAAGTGCACAACAAAAGAACGCAACCATTATAAATAACTTTAAGATCACATCCGATTTTACAGTTAATTTTTTGTTGTTGTTATTTTAAGGCGAAAAGCACATTGCGGCTATTATCGCCTCCCTAAATGTAAGTGTGAGTGTAAAGTGTTAAAGTCGTAGGTGTTGTAAGTGTAAGTGTGTGTTCGATTCGGGTATCGCGAGAGACGTCTAAATCCTCTCAATAGGTGCAGCTAGTCTGCACACCCCTGAACATCATGTCTTAAATAATTTTAGCTTTATCACTATCGCTGAACCTGGGTGCAATCGAATCCACGATCTCTTACTTATTACGGATAAGCTACACTCGCCTCATGTAGAATTATTAGTGAACTAGCTGTTACCCGTTGCGGCTTTGCCTGCAATTATAATGTAGGCAATAAAATTTATAGTCGATTTTCAAAATCAGAATAGGTCATTTCATTTTAATATATTTCTATATACAATATTATACGATTTATGGTTTTCGACCAAGAAATATACATTTTTGCTACTCGATACTCTAAAACAGGGTCCTGTCTACTGTATTTAATAAAATACAGTATTATTAAAAAGTCACTATTATACAATTAAACTGGAATAGTATTGTGTTTATCTCAGGTACCTAAACCGTGTTCATACCAAATTTAATCTCAATTGGTCCAGTAGTTAAAGTGTGATTGAATAATAAACAAACAAACAAACATACAAACTTTCAGAAATATAATATGATTAAGATGTCTACAGTCTATAGTAAGATGGACAATCGAGAGAATCTAGGACTCCTTTTTAACTCGACCGTTTTACATTTTTGTTTGTTACACGGTTTTGGCCAAACAAGTATGTGTATTTTTTCATTCATTTCCGTTTCAAGATGGCGGCCTTTAAATAACGTTAACTACTTGCGTTTCCCTGTAATACTGACTGAACAGCTTGTCCTGTAACAATTTTGACCACTGGAAAGAGCGTACAATGTCCAGTAAAGTTTGTCTAGAAACATTTTTCTAAAAAATCACGGGTTCCGGTTAAAATTTGGCGGAACGCATTAGAACGGTGTTCAGGAAAGTGATTACAGCGCGATCTAGTGTTACTTCAACTACTAACCAATTGGAGCCGCTATCCTAGTAAGGCCCTCACATGTACTATTTGCACACCGAACATTGTTAAGCCATATTAAAGTAACGCATTGGTTTGTCTGCAATTGTATTGCCTACTCTGGAAAATAACGGCGCTGCCTGCTTAGAATAGGAAACAAACGTGTGATCAAAAAGTAGACGCTACCCAAAGAAAAATTATATTATTTTAATTGGACTTTTGAAAATACTTGACCACTACAACACTATCGGAGGGTCGTTAAAATAATAAATGAGAGAGAGCGCGCGCGCGTGTGTGTGTGTTTTAGCAAGTTATTTGTTTGAAATCAGAATTGAATCTAATTTTGCACACAAATCGATTTTGGTAATAGCTTGAACAAACTGTGGGCCAGGAAAAGTGCTATAAACAGTTTCAAAGTGGCAAAAATACAAAATATTTTAAAAAGAATCATTACTCTTTTATTTCAAATATATAATATATACTCCTTAAAAATTCTGTAGGAGTTAGGATCCGCATTCATTTCATAGTTCTGGATGTGGGTCTTACTATGATAGCGGCACCCCATTAACAAACCCATTAAAATTTACTAACAAACCCATTAAAACATTTTAACTTAATGTGATATATGATATTTGACCAATCTCATAAATTTCTCATTATGAGAAATATCAAAATATATGTACTATTATTTATGCCCGCTATACTACTGGTTCATTTGTATCTGTTTTAGCGGACAATAAATAGTGTTTATTTAATTTTATTAACTAGCTTCCGCAGAATAGATTTCCGTTAAATTTAACTTATATTTCCGTTACCTGACACCTAAACTCATCCATTATTGACCACATCTGCAGCGATAATGCCTACAGAAACGATATTTATCCTGCCAATCATTTCCCGAGGTTCGAGGAGGACGTCAAATAAATAATGTTTAATGTTGTGCTTCAAAAAGGATCAGCTACTGCCAATCAAACAGTAGTGAACGCAATAACTCATCCGTTTTTTTTTCTAAAAAACAAACAAACTGTTATGTTCTTACACTCACTATTAACGAATTTCCACTGGACAGTCAGTATCGTTGTACGTAAAAACATGAAGCAGTGCACACGACCTTGTAATGGCCAAAGTTGTACTAGTCACGAAAAAAACATCGGTCTGTGTAATAGTAACTACAGAGCGGTTTTCAAATGGCAAAGTTGTTGGCCAATAAAAAATGAAGTCATTCCCTTACTATCAGTAATTAGCCTAACAGTACACTAAAAGAAATTCCATGTAGTAGCGATAAATAAGAATAATGTTTTTGAAAATGGATGAATTCCTTCAAGCGCCTAATCACTCCCCATACAAGTTCACGAACGTCCGTAATTGCCTGACCACCGTTCAACGACAGCGCTTTGATGCGCTCGTAACCTTTTCCATCAATTTAACAGGAAATATTAATATTTAGGAAACATGTTACTGGGGCTTTATTGGAAATTGTATGCTCATAATATTCCACGAAGGAGACGAATGAGGTCTTGCCGTTCAACCAGTATTACAGGATGCGGCCAGTAACTACGTTCGTCGCTGTTAAATCAAAAGCAGCCATCTTGAAACGGAAGTGAGTGGGAAAAATCTTACAGTCATTCGGACTTTACAACAATCGGTCAATGCGTTTGGCTAAAACTGCGTACATTCGTGATTAAATCAGTGGCTGCCATTTTGAAACTAAAATGAATGGGAAAAATCTTACACATACATCATTCGAACTTTTATATGACGTATCTTCGCACCAAATTTCAAAACAATCGGTCAATGCGTTTGACCAAAAATGCGCAACAAGCAACAGACACAAACCAAATGAACGGTTGAATTGGAAAGAGACCTCGCTTCTCTCGTTCAATAAATAAATAAATGTATAAATTATATATATATTGGATATTTTGAACGTACCCTGTAAAAAGTGTAGGTTAGGATCATTGCACATTCCAAGGTCCCGGGTCTCACGACGGTGATCGTTGCGGTAGCTCATTTCCCAGTTAGAAACAAGCTAAAAAGTAAATAGACGAATCAAGTGTCTGCTATACTCTAGGTAGGATATTGTACATATAAACTTTTTCAACCGAGCAACTTCATAAACTTTTTCAATCTGTTCTTTGTTGTAGCGTGAGACAGACTTTGGAATAGTCGGAGCGTAGCGAACGAGCTGTGCGTTTATTACGAACGAAGCCAAGGTCATTTACCCCTTACACAGTATAGTTTAATCAACCGAAGGATATATTTATGAAACTATAAATTAAATGACCATACGTGCAAACAAAGTTAACATATTGCAATCATTGCATTTCTACTGGAAAATGATATATTGAAGTGGCCATCACAGTAACACCCGGACCCAGTACCTTGAAATGTGCACAGATCCTGACTTGTAGATAATTTTTCGAGGGCTTGTTAAAAGTTCTCGTATATACGAAACAAATGTGAAATGTGTGAACCCGATTTTATTTAAATTTTTCGAAAAATCAAGTTTAAATTAGTTTAAGTGGAAGCCTGGATTTTGTGGTCCTAACTTTGACTCTGTAAATAAGATATATAAATAAATAAAAACCGATTTTGAAAACAAATTAAGTTCTTTATCGACAAAATCCGTTCACCAGATTCTAAATCTATTTGAATTATTAAAAAAAAAAACATATTTTTTCATTCTTACATTATTTTGAAAATAGAATCCAAAGTATCTAATCAAAGTTCGAATATAAGTAAATTAAAATTTCAAAATCTAGATATTAAATTGAAAATATGAAAATAAATATTTGTACATTCAATGCAATTCTGAGAATGTTAATTTATAACATTTTGTTATGAAGATCAAACAAGATTTTCAAAAACGTTAAAAAAATATTTTTGACAATTCTGTAAAATAGTTTCTAGCCACGATTCTTTATTGTTTTCCTAAAAGCATTTGGTAATTAAAATAATCGTCGCACTCAGTGTCTAGATGACGTGATGGAAGCGAATTTCCAAAAGTAATTTCTTCACCTTACCTTCATTTTTGAAACTCATAAATTAGCAGTTTAAAAGTCCACTGAAAGTAAGAAAACGAACCCTGACTGCCGTAAATTTTTTTTTTTAATTTTAACGTTTTCTGAAAAACTCTAAATTAAAATTCGTGTAAAAATTAAAAACTCTGAATTAAAATAACGCTAAATATATTTGTGAAAACAAAATTTCAAAATTACTAAAAAAGTCAAGATTTTTATAGCTACCATTTCGAACCAATTTTACTGGTTGAAAAGTTTACGACCCCTCAGAATTTGATGTATTCTGCCACATCCTATACATAAGTCTTGTATAGGACTTGTCAAAAATTACTTGTCAAAAAATCGACAAAGTAATACAAGATCTGCGCTTATTTCAAGGTCCCAGGTCCGGGTATCATCACGATGCGCGCTTCAATAAGAACATTTTCCAATGGAAAGTCACTAATAATAAAATATTAAAAGATCTATGTAATTGTGTTAAGTGATTATCGACGCAAAGTTAGGCCACTTCACTTGATAGTTGTTAAAGCAGATTGTTTAGATTACAAACTATAAACTATAATGATGCTTTTAACAAATTGACGGCAACCTTGAAGCCCGTTCAGAGTTAATGTCCGTACTACTGTCATAACGACTTCGCCGGGAATTAGGAAACTTAACGTTAGTTTATAAAGTAGAGCAGTACGGTATCAAAGTGTAATGAATCTTCATTAAACTGTCAACCGTAGGATCTCGATACGCTTAACTTCTGAGAACCACCTCTACGATTTTTATCAAACTGTAATTAGTTTTTAAACCACTTACGTTCTCATCTCGAGCGAATAAGCCATAAGCAATAGATTTATATTTCACTGAATCTTTGTGTCAGTTTAAAATATAATCGCGTCACGCAGCTGTCTCGTTGACGTGTTGGAAGCGAATACCTAAAATAATTCTTTCTATTGTACCATTTTTCTTGAAAATTTTCCTACATTCTTACTATGAGCATACATTACAACCTACAAATATTAAAATTCGAAACTTATACGTTAGAATGAAAATACAAAAATGAATCCTGACACTGCCGTAAAATTCAATTTTCCTCACAATTTCCAAAAATACTATTTTTTTGAAAAATTGAAAGTGCAGCCATTTTGAAATTGTTAACGAACTTGTCTAAGCTGTTACCAAATCGATTTTTGTGTCGTTTGAATCACATCGGACCAAAACAACGAACGTGAGAGTGCTAAAACACACAACACACACGCACGCACTTTAACGGCTTCTAAAAGTTTTCTAGATCATATTTTACCATGATGGCTCACGTTCCAAAAGAAACTTGTCAGTAAAACATAGCGCACCCGATACGTGTTTAGGGGAAGGAAACAGCTGAGCTAATGAATCGACTATCCCTTTTTGTGTCGCCATAGGAAGGAACTTAATTAACATGCAAATCGAAATACCTTTGATTAAGAACTTTAAAAAAACTAATTTCACAAAAAATCCTATTTCCTGACGATAAAGTCAGGTTCTCGGGGCCAAACACGCAGTTAACTTTGTTTAATGTAATACAGATTCTGTTAGCGTTAGCTTGTCTCAATATTGAATCAAGTAAACGACCCGTCACACGTTTAATCAAGCCTCGGTAATCAAAACAGCTGTTCCTATACTAATTTACACGGTAATCAAAGTGTGCTAATATGTACACACTTAGCCTTACAAAGAGAATAAGTAAACAAATTTGTGTGGAAAACACGCGTAGTTATCTAAGAGAATATGGCTGCATTATAGAGCCGAGACAATTGCGTCACGCAACTGTTTAGCTGTCGTGATGGAAGCAAATTTTCAAAAATATTACAGTTTTTTTACGGTAATATTCTAGAAATTCTGATTTCACCATTATAATAAACATTATAAATTTAACTTCCTAATTTCATCGGTTTTTAATAATTCAAAATTATTAATTTTCTAACGTTGATTACGACGATGAAATCAGATTTTCAGAATGAAAAAAAAATGAAATGGCAGCGTTTTGAATGTGTTGAAACAATTTTGCTGGTTAACGAACGTTTTAAAGGTATTACCGAACATCTTTTCTGCGTGTCAAATTTGAATGCACACACATGTACGCACATCATACAAGAAATATAGAAATTCTAACAACCTCTCAAAATAGATCTATAAAAAAACGTGTTCATCTCAAGGCTCCGGTTCCGAGTCTTACTACAATGGCTGATCCAATGCCTCATTTTCCAATTGAAATTCGCTAACGCGTGGTCACTAAAATCTTAAGAAAATTGATTGGGGATTTAAAAGAAATGGAAAGCAATATAATTTTTCACAAGTTATTAAAAAATTTTATCATAATTTGTTTTTATAAGTTTTATTATAAGTTGTTAAAAATTTTATCATTCACGATGAAAGTCAGTGTAAAAAATTTGTAATACATAAATTCACGGTCACAAGTAAACGGGAAAAACATTATCAGCGTGGACTAGTCCGTTCGACAGTTGCCAAATAGCGGTACTTTTAAATATTTATAACTTTGTTATGCTTACATTTTTTTTTGAAAACGTAATTTCGCAATCGTGATCAACGTTAAAATATGCGCTGATATTTGCGCGATAAAATATTCACCTTAACATTTTAATTCATTTTTAAAAATACAAATACCGTACGAATGAAAAATTTTTACGCATTTTCAGTGTAACTTAAAATCTCTAATATGTCTACAATCTAACGCTGTTTATAACGAAATGTGTAGGTAAATAAGTATTTTTGTTGGCAATTAGTTAACGTTACCTCGACAATTCAGCTGCGTCATATGATTATTTTCCAAAAGACAATATTACAACTAAGAGGAATATTAAGTACCAAATTTATTTCTTAAATATTTCACCATACGTTTACCATATATCGTGTTCAAATATCTGTCAAAGTTTTACAAAAAAGAAACATATTAATTCGTCAACTTTCTTTATTCAGCTAGTTTATTAACTGGTGTATTTTGGGTTTATGTTTAGTCAAGTGTTTGCCTTATTAAGAGTGTGTTCTTATGAAGAAACGATTTTGGGTCCAAACATGGGTACAATCGAGAAAGATACTATTTATGCCACTATTATTATGAATTGTATTTGGAAGATCGTGATTCAGAAAGACGAATTAGTGCATTTTAAATCTCTGTTTTGGTAAGCATTTTTATGGATATTCCTGAAAACTCTTTTTTTGCATATTGTAGAATTGATGGTTTTACTGTTTCGAAAGTCCATGACAATTTCGCCATCCTTTTAAATTGTACGCAACGGAAGGAGTAATGGTAACACAAACACGAAATGTAAAAGGTTTGGTTACATCTACGTATATTGAAAATCTCTGTCAAAGATTACAACATGTTAAAAATTTATCAAATTTGATCAAATCAACAATCGTTAAAAGGGTTATTTCATAAAAAACGTAAAATTTATTTTATGAAAGATCTTTGATCAAAGAAATATGACGTTTCTATGATAGTATAATGTGTCTTAAGTTAGAATTACAAGATCCTAATGCCGTATGAGTTATTTGAACAAATCTAAAATAGTTTCACAAAACCAACAAATCATTGCAAGAAGGTCTACGCATTGCAACATGATGACTTAATGCTAAGCAAACTTACCACTGACGGATGAATTGATCAACAAAGTGTCTGTCGGTGGAGGCGGAGTGGGAGTTTGGGATCTCAACAAACTTTTGTGCTTTTGTGAAGTGAATTTTTGTTCTTCGTTTTCAGTTTGAGATGTCCATCTTAGTTAATGAAAATTATTTTTAGAAGAAAATGAGAAAGTTCTTCATAACAATTAATTGATATTTTTGCAGACAGATGACTTTTCGAGTGGTCGTTTATTTATATATATATATACACACACACACACACACACACACACACACACACACATATATATATATATATATATATATATATATATATATATATATATATATATATATATATGTGTGTGTGTGTGTGCGCGCGCGCGCGTGTGTGTTAGCACGTTCGCAATTTTAGTCCGTTTTCATTCAGACGTGGCGAGAAAATTGATTTAGTTACGAGATGAACAAGTTTGTTAACTAGCAACCGTCTCTAAATAACGGTCACAAATTCATATCATTTTTATCTTAAATGTAGCTTTTAATGTTATCTTAGGCGAGAGGAGTGAATAGAAAAAACGTCTGCCAAACGGAAGAAGTTAACGAAAATATGGAACAAACGAGCAAACGAATTTCTTCTCTCTATTTCTGTCTTTTTCTTTTTTTCCTCCTTTTCGATAACAGTACACGCGCGCGGTATTATATGAAAACTTTGTGTTGCTTTGATTTCGGTATTTTTAATTAGTTGAAGAACACGCGCACTTTGTAATCGTTTATAATACATTCCAAAATTAACATAAACGTTTATAATAATTGTTGTTAATATTTCTAGTTTTTAATAACATAACCTGAAACGTGTTATAGCCTATCAGCTGTTCAATGAAATCAGCTGTTACGAATTAATATAAAACAAGTAATATTTCACTATAAATACAATAAATATTATCTAAGCTAAGTTCTTTTATTTATTTCTTAAAAAAACTGTAAACATATCTTGAAACACACACACACATACACACACACACACACACACACACACACATATATATATATATATATATATATATATATAAAACATATTACTAATAAGAGCTTCGCTTCTGTCGGTAACTCCCCGAATTCCCCATGTGTATGTACTTTCTTATTTAAAATCTGCTTTCATAATTGTAAACAGAGTTAAAAACAGCGTTAATAATAAATTAAAAAATTTTAGAGTACACTGAAATTAAGAAATTAAATTTTTGACGGCTGCCAAGGCTCATTTTCATATTTACAGTGTAATTAAAAAGTTTAAAAATACTGTTATATAAAGATTGTAATTCTGATTATGGTAGGGGAATCAAAGTTAAAAAAAAATAAGTCACCGAGACATCGAGGTGAATTGTTAATATTATATGACTACATATTGTTCACGATCCTTTATCCATTTCCAATTGTCTTGAACTTATGTTTTCGGGCTTGTTAAAAAACTGAAAATTGTACTGTGTATTGAATATGTTAAACTTTATATAGAAAAGTGTGCACAAAAGTTTCATATTCTTAAAAAACTCTATTTTTATTTTTTCAAATTACTTAAACCTTTAACCCTACACAATCTATATATCCATTTCGATTTTAAGAAAATTGCTACTCCACCAGAGTGCCATAATTGATTGAATAAATAGATTCCGGTATCAATTATTGACTAAAGAACATCACATAAGGGCATCATTGACCTAACCCAGAATGTTTACTGACCAACGAGATAAATTAAACTTCGCACCATCTCAAGAATGCATACAGCAGAGTGCCCAGTGCAGTAATGAATGCAGCCTGTCTGAAGGAATTTGCAGGCTTTACAAGTGCATGATGTTAGGATCTACAACAGACATTCCAGAATTCTGCAGGCGAGCTACAGTCCATTCCTTTATTGTTTGAGAGTGGGCGTAAACACGGAGGCGTAATGCCATTTCGGATTATCTCCATTATCAAAACTTATTACTGAGCCAATAAGAGTACATCAATACATTTTGATAATAGAGGTAATCAGAAACCTGTCAACAAATAAAACATTGACACGGCTAGAAAAAGCAAACAAATGCATTCAACCAAGTACTAACTTTCTTGGCAGAAATAAAGAAGATTACG
>CM040183.1:27878553-27913553 GCA_022606455.1 Callitettix versicolor
AGTTAATTTGATTCCGGTGCTATTGGCAATGTAGTAACCTGTCAAAATGTGTTTAATAAGCGGTAATGGCGTAATAAATAAATCATAACTGGAACGAAGTTATTGGCTTCATGACCCCGAATCCTGTAGGTTTGTTTAGTTCCCCGGGGATTGTATTTTACTCGGCGGTTGATGGGATTAGGCCGTAATAACAAATCCAAGCTCTCTCCACGATTGCTTTATTATTAATAAAATGGCTCTTTTAATTCTGTAAAATACCTCGGTGCGAGATTTGTGTTTGCATTTCGTGTTTAACCAAACTGCACAAATAAAAGTTTGTAAAGAAATCAAAACTTTGTTCGAGCAAAGGTAATATTGACGGCTAACTGCATGTTCTTGAAAAAATGAATATAATTATATAAAGTGTCCTTAAATCCTATAATTTCCTCACTATACAAAGCGCAACCAAAGTCTGAAGATTATCACAAAAGATCATCTCAATATTTGGTACTCTACTAATTTTTTTGGTCGTCTCAGTAAGAAAAAATGTCTATTATTGCACTAAACATAAAAGTTATGTATTAAGTTTTTCTCTTTCTTTTTTATTTTATTTGTTATAATTTGTTCGAAACCTCGACAAATTAACATTGTTAGTTTTAACAACATAACCTAAAACATATTATAGCCTATCAGCTGTTCGATGAGTCAGCTGATCTTATGAATTAAAATAAACGACAAATTAAAGTAGCAAGTTTTTAACAACATTACTTAAAACTTATTATAACCACAGCTGTTCAATGAAATCAGCTGATTTTTACAAATTAACAAAAACCAACTGATCTTTTACTACAACTACCGAAATTAAATAGACGATTCATTTCATATACTTAAATAGGTAAAACGTCTTCGTATTTTCCGTAGTTTAGTAGTTATCACGTGTGCCTCACAAGCGCAAGGTCTCCGGTTCGATTCCGGTGGAAACACAGGAATTGTTAATTGTAATTAATTTAATATGAGACTTGCGACTCGCAAAATCATTTATATACTGTTTTACACACACACACACACACACACACACACACACACACACATATATATATATATATATATATATATATATATATATATAAGATATATTTCAATAAACATGTTCCTCGTATCACGCGTTCCGCAAAATCGCGCCCTAAAACATGTTAAAACGCCGCACGCAGCTGTTTTGCTGAAATGATGGAAGCAAATTTCCAAATTTTTTTTGCGGCGAAAAACCGTTAAGGAAGTAATTTGTTTAACATTATTTTAAAAAAATCTAATTTCACTATCATTAACAGTATTACAATTTGCGTCATATATATTAGCATTTTAAACATTTATATTGCATTCGTAATACAAAAATGAACCTTGACTGTCAAATTTGTTTTCTTAATTTCAGAGATTTAGAAAATCACAATTCAAATTTTTACATTTTGTAACGCTGATTACGACGTTGAAATAAAAAAATAAAAATAAAAAATACAAAAAAGTTACGAGTTTTAAAATTTTTATAATGGTCGCCATTTTCATATCGATACTGGTCAACGAACTTGTCTAAGCTGTTACCAAAATCGATTTGTGTGCCAAACCAATTAAAGTAAATCATGATAAGAAAATAAGCGCCATATTTACTTTGATAGTGTTAAAGGAAATCTTTTAAAAATATCATACATACTTCTTCAGCAAAAATCTCTTCTTAACAACCGAATCTAAGTCAAGGCACACGAAGTGAGTTAATGTTCCAATGTATGCCATGCAACAATCTCAAACTTTTACAGAATTTCCAGTCTACAATAAGCGGCCATCATGATAAGATCGAGTCTACCTCATACTACGCTATTCACTACCCAGACACACACATTCACTACTCTACAAAACTTGGCTAACTCTAAAATGTAAAGCTACTCGTGCTGATGGAGTGTATTGCAGCGGCCTAATGGTGTATCAAACGGAGACCTGACACACCTCCCCTAACACGAAGTCCTTACCCAAACATGAAGAGGCTCTTTGTGGGTGAACATAATTTCCCTAACTACTCATGTTTCTTCGAATAATAATGTAAAATAATAATGAAAACACCGCGCAACAAAAAGCTGGCCCAATGCAGTACAACCTCCTTAACAAGCGTCAAGAGCAAAGGGGAGAAATTGAAAGGCAATTAACAGAGTATCTACAAGTACCTCAATAACAATTATAAGTGTGGGAGTTTTTCCAAATCATGAATTTTTGCAAATCCTAGACTTTATGAAGAGACTAGTAGTGGAGAAGATGCTGTATTTTTTTTTTTTTTTAAGGCGAAGAGCACATAGAGGCTATTATCGCCTTCCTAAATGTAAGTGTGAGTGTAAAGTGTTAAAGTCGTAAGTGTAATGTTGTAAGTGTAAGTGTGTGAAAACTCAGGTACCGCGAGGGACGTCTAAATCCTCTCAATAGGTGCAGTTAGTCTGCAGCTCCCTGCGGGGAGAAGATATAGAAAGGAAAAAAAAATCTACAGTGTCGCATTGCAATAGTAACACTATATTCATTCAAGGTAATGTCCAGGGTGATGACCTTCAAATGAATACCAATCCTGACCTTTAGGTCATTATTTGTTAAGTCGTTTAAATTGAAGTGTGTGTGTGTGTGTGTGTGTGTGTGTGTGTGTGCGCGCGCGCGCGCGTGTGTGTGTGCGCGCGCGTGCTTACTATCACTCTTACGTATGCTATTTTCTTCCAATTTTATGAAAACTTGGTACACAAATCTATTTAGGTAATCATTTTTACATACTTACTACACTGACAAATCCGAATTGGTGGCCATTATAAATGTTTAAAAAATTCGGAGCATTTAAAAACGATATTCAAATGCAATGATTTTGACGGCGTTCCCAGTTTATTTTCAAAGTAATCAGGCAGCTTGAAATAATAACTATATGCAAACTTCGATGCTATACAATTTTCAAAAAAAGTTATAAAAAATGATTATTGAACAGTCTCTTTAATCACAACAGCAACACAAGTACGTGCAGAAATTTGTATAAAAAATAAATTTAAGTAAAACGCTTTTTGTTAAAAAAAAATGCTTTTTAAAACGCATTCCCTCGCGCGTGTCTATGAATTCTAATGAATTGCAAGAAAATTCCTTCTCAAGAGATGAAAACATTCCGAATAGAGTTTTACTCCTAGAATGTTTTTTGTGATGTAATTACTGCCCGAATAGAAAAGCAGAGATATTAGGTCAATGCAAATGAGATTTCAAGAAAAACTTATTACGTTTTTGTATTTATCTAAGTTTTCTATTCAACTAATTTTTTTTGCAAAAGAGCATAATTTATTGTATACTTAATGAATTAATCTCGGCACGCAGCTGTTTCGCTGAGTATTTTTTAAATCTAATTCCTTTTTTGAAATTCTAAATTCACCATCAGCAATAAAATCTACAAACAATACAATTTTAAACGTTCATATTACATGGAAAATAACAAAAAATAAACCCTGACCGCCGTCAAACATTTCTTACTCTTAACGGATTTAAAAATTTAAAAATCCTATGCATTTTCAACGCTGATTATGATGGTGAAATCGGGTTTAAAAAAAACTGAATAAAAAGATATGAATTTTTTAGATTTGAAATAGCAGCCATTTTAAAACTTTGTTGGTTAAAGAAACTGTCCAAGCTAGTGCCAAGATCGATTTCTTCCAAGTTTGAATCAAGTTGGACCAAAATTGCGAACGTGAATGTGCGCAACACACACACACACTTTCACTACTCTACATATCTTGGGTAAATTTTGTACCAAACGGTGCTTTGAAAGAACTGGCGACCTCCCATTTTACTTTTGAATACATAACTACTCATGCATGCAGGTTTCTGTATGTGCGGACCTCATTACGTTACCTCGTTACCTACTTGTACGTGTTCTCGTAGCCTAAATAAAACTGCAAAATATAATGAGCAGCATTCACCGCACATTAAAATCGTTGGCAAAATGAAGCAAAATTTCCGTAATAAAAATAAATAGAAAGAATAACTTGAAAGGGAATTTCGTCTGCATTAGCCCAAGTGTGCACAATAGTCGGACGTTAAACACAAAAAAAGTGAAAGGGAATTAGCAGAGAAAGCGCCTTTAAGCACTTAAATAAGGGACTGGAAACGAGAAAGCACCCGAATAAGTGGTGGAGGGAGCTAACCACTTGGAATCCTCTCTAAAGCCTAGACGTTATGAAGAGACTGGGACTGGAGAAGACGACGTAAGCATTCCTGAAATACAGAATAGATCTACAAAGGTCGCAGTAACCCTAGAAATTCATTCATTCATTCAACTCTGACTTTCTTTTTTCATTTAGATGACCAAATTATATTTTGGCTTATGAATACTTTTATAAATAAAAATAATCTTTCAATTACATCTTTAAAATGTGTTACTTTTCTTTTAAAATTCTTTAAACAGTGTCCCGTGGCAAGATTAGTTGAAGCGGGGTATTTACAATTTACGATCTACTGCCTGCGTAAATACAAGGGGGCGCGGCAGCACAAAGGATTAAGGATCTTACTAGATCAACAGGGCGCTGGGTGTACTGCGTTATTAAAATGTTGTTTTTAGTGAATTCTCATTACAAATAAGCTATTGGAGCCGCCATCATGGTAATACCTAGATCCAGGACCTTAAAAATGAACGCCGATCCTGATCTGTAGATGACTTTCGGATAGAAAGCTTTAAGTCAATTTTATTCAATCTAAATAAATTATAAAAACACACATTTTTAGGGGGCAAAAATATATAACTTTTTAATAAACACTTAAAAAAATTATCTAGAGTTTAAAACCTGCGTTAACTTACCCAGGGTCCTGCCTTTTATCGTAACAGCTACTCCAATAGTTCAATAAAACAAAATATATTTTGCGATCATTTTTTACAATTTTTTCCGTCATAAAATTGAATTCTTTTGTCGCTTATTATAAGTTAAAACAAATTATTCCGATAATTATTATGCTTATTATTATACCGATAACATTATTCCTTTTTAACTATTTCGGAAAAAAGTTGTTGAAATTTGGTTTTACAAATAACAAACAATTTCTTATAGTGATTTCAATTACTATATTGACCCAACACTACATTGAAGGATCTATCCTTATGTTAAGACACCAGTCAGTCTGCTGCGTCTCTGCGCACCACAAGGTTGTAGGTTCGGGACCGCAGTTACTGCCGTACGTTTTACCCTTCCGTTAACGACGCCTTACTGACGAGTAAAATATAGACGTAAAAATATAGCCGAGAAAAAAGAACTTGGAAAGACCGAGGTCAAAGGAGAAAAGTAATTTTCTTTCACTTTATACTTTATTTCTGTTCAAAAGTTTCTCACTCTACATCGAAGTGTTTAAAAGTTACAAAAGAGTCGATACACTTTTGTCACAACCGCTGAACAAATAATATCAAATCGATACACAAAGCAAGTTATTTGGAACGTTTACGGGTAACTAACGCGCGACAGACGGACAGAAAATAAATTGGAAAACTTTCGCAAACATGTCGGTCCAGTAAGTTCACTGTACACAATGGCGCATAAAAGTGCACAGACTATCACACAGTATTTCAAGTTGTTTAAAAGTAATGCTTTTTCCACGAAACACTTAAAAGTGTTTGAACATGGCGGTCATATTGAATTTGTTTCCCGAATGTTTGTTAACGATACAGCAGATAACTCCCATATTTATTAAGGTAATATTATTCGTAAATATTTTCTCATTTTAAAAGTTGAGTATACCGAAATTTGGTTACAATATATACTAAATTATACAAGTGCAAAAAGTAAAAAAAAGAAAAAACATAAAATAAGTTGTTAAGTGAAATTTTATCTTAACAAATAGCGGAATAACCTGTATCGCTAATATTTGTTACATAAGGAACGTCTCGGAGGTATTACCAGAATCGATTTTCGCGCCAAGTTTAATCAAATCGTACCGAAATTGCTAACAGTAAAGCACTTATTCACACACACACACACACACACACACACACACACACACACACACACACACACACACACACACACACACACACACACACATACACACACACATATACACACACACGCATACACACACACGCATACACACATACACACACATGCACACACAAACACACGTACACACACACACACACACATACACACATACACACACAACACACACACACACATACACCTACACACACACACCAACATACATACACACACACACACATACACACACATACACATACACACAAATACACACACACACACACACACACACACACACACACACACACACACACATACACACACACACACACACACACACACACACACACACACACACACACACACACACACACACACACACACACACACACACACACACACACACACACACACACACACACACACACACACACACACACACACACACACACACACACACACACACACACACACACACACACACACACACACACACACACACACACACACACACACACACACACACACACACATACACACATACACATACATACACACACACATATACACACACATACACATACACACACACACACACACACACACATACGCATACACATACACACACATACATACACAAACATACACATATACACACACACACACACACACACACACACACACACACACACACACACACACACACACACACACACACATACATACACACACACACACACACATACGAGTAAATATAATTTTATATTATATATTATATACATACGCGCTTGTGTGAATTAACGCTTTAATTTTCGCGATTTTGTTACGATTTCATTCAAACTTAATCGATTCTAGTTGCAGCGTAGACTAGTTTTGTATGCAGCAAAATCCATCCAAAAGTTTCAAAACATAACCAAATACTAAAAAAAATCATAGCTTTTTTATTTTACATATTAAACAAAAATTAAATCGCACCCACATTATCGGTGTTAAATTAGTACTTAAAGATTAAAATTTAATTTAAAATACAAAAATTAAACCAAAATGTGTTTACAAAAGCGACGTGGTACTGTACTTTTTTTTACATTTGCTTCGTTTCAGCGAATCAGCTGCGTGTTACATTTATTCCTTTACGCACGTACGCCAGTCAAGTTAGTCTTAAGCGTTTTAACCGAATTAAATATAAAATTCCAAACTTACTTTTTCTCTGCAAGATTTATGACTGTTTAACTATTCAAATCCCTTCATGTTTCCTCACCTGCAAACATTAAATCCATAATTAAACAGCTTTACATGGTTTACAACACTCTTAATTAAACAGGACACTGTTTAACAACTTAAACCCAAATTTTATTTTGTCTAAAATTACACAAACACACAGTTTTCAATTGAACATTTTTTAGTAAACACATTTATTTTTATCTACATGTTTTGGATGTTTATATTTTATGTTTATTCAAAAAAACCCGATTTAAATCTATCAAGAATAATAGAGAAAAGTGCACGCAACTTTCTCGCTGACGTTATGGAAGCGAATTTTTAACACTATTTATGCATTATCTTAAAATTATTAAAAATACGATTTCACCGTGGTAATCAACATTCGCATCTCCATACGTTAACGTATGCATACATTACCATTGCCATAAATTATCATCTTCATACATTATCATATCCATACATTAGCATCTGCATTAGCATGTGGCCTTTGCATACATTATTTTCTCCATACATTAGCATCTGTGTACATTACCACCTGCTTAATAATATAAACTGTATACAATAGCTTCTCCATAAATTCGTATATCCATATACGTACTATCTTCGTATATTAGTATCTGCATACATTAGCATCTTTACGCATTAGGCTCTCCATTTGAATCTCCACATATTTGCATTTTAAACTTTATAATTACATTAAAAATTTAATCTTAACCACTATAATATTACTTTTTTTTAAATTTAAATTAATTTCATAAATTTTTATTGTATTTTTAACATTATTGTATTTCTAGAATTATTATTCTACCTAATGATACCTTATATAGAGCCGCCTTGGTGGCCTAGTTGAAAGCGTACTAGGCTTTCACCCCGAGGACCCGGGTTCGATTCCCGGCCAGGGCTTGGCATTTTCATATGATATAAATCATCCCATCGTCTGCATTAGCCCAAGTGTGCACAATAGTCGGACGTTAAACACCAAAAAAAAGATACCTTTTATAGATACGAGTATAAAGAAAGTGTAAGAAAAACCTTAGTTTTTTTCATGATTTGATAAAACGGCCATTTTGAAACTGTTAGAAAGACATTGCTTGTTAAGAAATGTGTCCAAGCAATTACTGAAAACGATTTTTTTACTAATTTTGGTTTTTGATTCTAATCGAACCAAAATTGCGAACATGAAAACACACACACACACACACACACACATTTAGTGTTTTAACAACTCCTCAAAAAAGTAATCTAAATATTAAGATCGGTATTTATTTTAAGGCCTAATTTTTTCAAATAAGTTTATTAAACGTTGCTAATATCGTGGTCATATATAATATCTTATAACTAAATCAATGTTACCAAATTAGAAACAAAAATTACAGGTGAAGAATTAATCGAAAAAAACTCTTAGTGGACTCATACAGTACATGAAAGAGTGTTCTATAGTACATCTAATTTAAAATAAAAACCATAATATATTTGACGGCGGTTAGGGTATATTTTTTAGTTTTTTCAATCTACTAAGGACAGTAATTGTTTATTGCAAATTTGCTACACTGGATTGTGTGTTTTTGAAACTGCGATAAGAAATTCCGTGTAATAATTTATTTGCAACGTATTTCAGACTATTTTTTATGGACACTGTGGGTAGATAATGTTGTCCTTGATGATTTACAAAGATCTTTTTAAATCTTCTTGCCGAGGATTTATGTGTGGATAACATCGTAAATATTTGGTACCGCGTTCCCTTAAGCTGGC
Source organism: Callitettix versicolor (assembly GCA_022606455.1). Classification (NCBI taxonomy): domain Eukaryota; kingdom Metazoa; phylum Arthropoda; class Insecta; order Hemiptera; family Cercopidae; genus Callitettix; species Callitettix versicolor. The sequence goes on from CM040183.1 coordinate 27,887,520, forward strand.
GCAAAGCCTAACCTAGAGACTTGTTTGTACTCGAATAAATTTATAACGCCCGTTTAGGTATATTTAAGCAATTAACACAGTTTCAAAATGGCGCATATTTAAAAATATTATTAAAAAAAATATTTTTCTCACTATCTTAATCAGCTTTAAAATCTGCACATATTAATATTTATTTTTCTATGGTGATTTTAAAATTTAAAATGTATGTAAATTTTAATGCTAATTATGACGGTAAAATCAGATGTTTAAATTATTATTAAGATAACAAAAATAATTGTATAAATTGGCTTCCGTCACGTCAGCAAGACTTTAATGGTCTCCATTTGATTATTGACAGAACGTTTCGCAAAAACATAAAACATAAAATGTAAACAAAAACATAAAACAGTACTTACATTTAAACGAAACTTAAATACCGTTAGCTGATAAAGATAGCACTCCAGTAAACTGACGCTTTAAGGTTATTGCAACAACACCGCTTTTGATGGATGAGCGATCTTAAAGAAAACTGTCAATATTCTACTTGTTTCCTTACTCTAACTGCAAACAAATGGCTTATAGAGATAAAATGTCTGGTTATTTTTTATTAGCGGATTTATTTTGAAAAAAAGAACCAACAGATTGGCCATCACAGGAAGCAAATTTTATTAGAAAATCTTTATTTGAATATTTATAGATTTGGGCCATTTATGACAGGAAATTTTAGTCCGATTCGATTCAAATTCAGCACAAAATCGATTCCGGTAATACCTTTATACATACTCGTTATATAACTTACTAGTCCGTACAACGGTTTCAATATGGCGATCATAAAAAATTTTCACTTAAAATTTTACTCATCTGCGTTAATTAGCATTTTAAATTTCGAAATTGCACGAAAGTTGGACAACTTTAAAGTAGAAAAAATTGCTTCCATAACGTTAACGAACAACTCTTTGCTGCGATTATTAAATCTGCAATCAGTTTTAACGTTAACAGCTTCTTTGGATTTGTTTTGTAAGTTAAGTAAAACAGATGTAATTCGTTTAATTACTGAGCTAGATCTATTTTAAAAATTACAAAGTCACCTGTTACAACATTATTTTAAGCTGTTAAGAATAAGATTCGATTTTCAGTTAGTTTTCTAACTAACAGTTCAAGGAACAGTAGACACAGCGCATAACGACAGTGTTCCAACGCGCTCGTAACCTTTTCCTCCAATTTAACCAGTAATGGTAATACAGTATTTAGAAAAATATTGTTGAACCAACTTTATTGGAAATCGTACGTTTTTTCTCCATGGATCGGTCAAAATTATAACAGGTCTTACCATTCCATCAACCACACTGTCGTTCAATCAGCGGCCGCTATTTTGAAAAGAAAACGGAAAAAATCTTACATATATACGTCGTTCGGGCTTTCTAAATTCGTAAAAAAATTCAAAACAATCGGTGAATGCGTTTAGCAAAAACTACGAAGCAAATGTGGAACGGCCAAGTTGAAAGAGCTCAATCAATTAAAACGTATTTCATCAAATATTCGAATAACCAAGATCGATTTTATAATCCAGAAAACGATGTACTTGAAAATATATCAAAATAATGATGGGAGGAAAAACCAGGCATTAAAATACAAAAACATGGCTGCTTTAGTATTATAGGATTATTTTATTAATTAAAAAAATATCGTTAAAGTTCAAAGGGACTTTACTGATAGTGATTAATTACTAATTAAAATAGAATAATCGTTAGTATAATTAATATTCTTGAACGAAACAATAAAGGTAGTCAAAGAGGAAGTCATTTGTTGTTCCTTTGTTGGAAACAAAACTTTGATTAAAAGTAAACAATAAGTCTGGGCAGGCAAGCGGTGTTTTTATAAATCGCCTCCTTTCCCTCACGTACTTACACCTTACACCCTGCTCAGACTGTAATATGGACTGCAACAAGACATTCTTGCATGTTGGTAATAAAGAGTACAAATCATAATAATCCTGATAAAAAACTGTAATAATTATTGTAATTTATATACGTATTTATCGGTATTCTCTGTTATTTAAAAATTGATGGGCTGACTTTAGTTATAAATCTTCATATATGACCAAATATGAAGCAGCAATTTGGAAAATCAGACCGACTTTTCTGTTATATATGTATATATATATATATATATATATATATATATATATATATATATGTGTGTGTGTGTGTGTGTGTGTGTGTGTGTGTGTGTATATATATATATGCCAGATTATCTAAAAAAACCGGATTATTTTAAGATTTTAACCACAAAAAATATTATTTTAGTGACTACTAAATTTGTGTTAAATTTTATTAAAACAGTTATGGTGTTTCCAATTATTCAAGATTATGCACAATATTTTGTTCACAGTTCGTTTAATTATTAAAAAGTGTTTCCAGTTAGTACTTAAAATCTTTTCAAACTTAACATATATTAGATTTTAAATTTACTGCACTGCCTTAACATTTTTTTTAATTTTGAAAAAATTGTTATAATAAACGAATTTTGTCAAAGTGAGGACGATTTTCCGTTTTTTCCTAACACACGGATACGCTGACGATCTGAACTGGATGGATTTATTTTGAAAAAAATTGTGCGTTTTAAACTTTTTATGAAGATTCAAATAGGATTTCTTTGTGTTATGGCGACACATATATTTATTACGGTACCTAAGGATTTAATTTTACGACAATTTCATCAAAATCACTTGCTCCGATTTCCCATATATAGGTAAATTGATCTGCATTACAAATGTTATAAAAATCGACACACATACGCACGCGCGCACAAGCACACACTACCTTATTTTACTCGTAGTATCTAAAAAAAGACAAGGCCTATTAAAATCTGAAAATTGATTTTTTCACGGTCACCATAATTTCTCTGATTACGATATTCCTACGAAATTAACGGCGAACATATTACAGCGACTAAACTTTAGTCCGACATTCCAAAATTCAATATTTAAATTTAAAACAACTCAAACCTAACATTTTTACTACATCTGTGTTTCAATGGATCACGTGATCACACTGATGACGTCATGTGGGAAAGTAAATACCCTCCTATCGTCTTCTTAACAGATTTTCCTTTTTAATCGGGAAAACAAAGTTTTAAATTTGTTGGTTGAATTTTGTGTTGGCCGGAAGCTACAGGTGCCCGTGTAACCAAACTAAGGGATCAATACCATCCCCTCCACGATGCATCTATGCTTGGGGTAGTTTCTCAAATATTTATAAACACACAGTTCATCTCCTCGTGCCTTCTTTCGCCAACATCGTTTCGTAAATAAACAAGTGACCAGTGCTACAACTAGTTAAATCTTAATTGATAACTGAAGTTGCGTGAGCCGATAAACAAACAAATGTGTTCCTTTTAATTTCGTAAACGGATTTGATTGAATACTATTTACGTCTATAAGTTGAATGAAACACAAGTCACACACTTATTCTACCATAAAGTTTCCGTTTGGAAGAGAAAAAACAATTGATAAATAAAAAAACATTTTAATTAGCGTTATATATTTCGCCGGCTAAAGAATACGTCAACACAAGTCAAATTTAAAATATGAAATAGCTGCGGGACACACTTTCTTACTGACGTCATCGAAGTCAATGACAAATTTTTTTAACTTACAAGTTTTTGAAAATCCTGTTTCAACTTTATAATTGGATTAGCAGCCTTATTAAATCTAATATAACAATATTAGCCCTTAAAATTTATAAATTACATTGAAAATGTTTAAGTGAACTTTTACCAAGTTTTATGAAAATTTATGACTAAAGTCGTGCAGCAAGTTTGAATTACTTGAATTACAAGGAATGTGTGTGTTTACTTGGCAACAAAGTCCATTTTGATAACAGCTTGCAAAATTCCGATACCCAGCAAAATCTATCAACCGTTTCAAAATGACGGACAGACCTTCAAAAAATCTTAAATAATTTTTTTTCCAAAAAAACTGATTTTATCTCCAGTTTGAACGTGAACCAGTCAAAAACTGAACGCTTGCGGATTGCGCTCTGCATTACAGATTTCGTCCAGTGGTCAAACTTTAGGGAAAACTTTTGGTCGAGTTATAAGTGGGCTTTTGGAAAAATCAATAATATATGATTTTATTCACCCACGTGCCGTCATCATGGTCAAAAAAAGTTTTTCAATGGTTTCAAAAATAGGAGTTCAATGATATAAAAAAAAATTAACTATTTTAAAAGGAGTTCAATAGTAACTAAAATAGTTAATGGTTTAAGCCCTATATGGTTAAAATGGATTATGTAAATTACACGTCCTTCCTATTCTAAATTATTTATTTTAAATAGGATCCAGTAAGCCACCTGACAATAGTTGCACCATTTATTTAAGAAGTTTGAGTTTTTAATATTCTCGATTGTAAGGATTCGGGTGCTTATTATTCTTGAGCATAAAGATTCGGGGCCGAATATTCTCGAGAATAAGGATTCATGTGCTGAATATTCTCTAGCACAAGAATTCGGGTGCCGAATAGTCTCGAGAATAAGGATTCGTGTGATGAATATTCTCGAGAATAAGGATTCGTGTGATTAATATTTTCGAGAATAAGGATTCGTGTGCTGAATATTCTCTAGAACAAGGATTCGGGTGCTGAATACTCTCGAGAATAAGAATTCGTGTTCTGAATATTCTCGAACACAAGGATTCGGGTGCCGAATAGTCTCGAGAATAAGGATTCGTGTGATGAATATTCTCGAGCATAAGGATTATTGTGCTGACTATTCTCGAGCATATGGATTCGGGTGCTGCATATTCTCGAACACAAGGATTCGAGCGGTGAATATTCTCGAACATAACGACTCGGGCACTGAATATTCTCGAAAATAAGAATTGGAGTGCTGAATATTCTCGAGCATAAGGATTCGGGTTCTCAATATTCTCGAACGTAAGGATTTGGGTACTCAATATTCTCGAGCTATCGACAGAATAATGTTCTCGAACAGGGTTGGCGAACTACTACCTACTGTTTTCTATCGGCGTTCGATTTATTACTAAAGCCACAGTGGCCTGCTTTTATATACTCGAGCTTTTATATATATATATATATATATATATATATATATATATATATATATATATATATATATATATATATATATATATATATATATATATATATATATATATATATATATATATATATATATATATATATATATATATATATATATATATATATATATATATATATATATATATATATATATATATATATATATATCCCCAGAGACTAGTTGCACCTATTGAGAGGATTTAGACGTTCCTCGCGGTACCCGAGTCTTAACGCACACTTTCACTTACAACACTACACTTACGACTTTAACACTTTACAGTCATACTTACATTTAGGAAGGCGATAATAGCCTCTATGTGCTCTTCGCCTTCAAATAAAAAAAAATGTAATAATAAGTGTTTTGTATATATATATATAAATGTATATATATAAATGTATATATATAAATGTATATATATAAATCGAGTATATAAAAGCAGGCCACTGTGGCTTTAGTAATAAGTCGAACGCCGATAGAAAACATGAGCCGCACATGCGCAGAAACCAGTTTTTTGGCCAGTCGGGTTCCAGAGCTCGGTTCGAAAGGTTGTTCCGGGTTTGGCTAATGGAAACAATAAAATACGTTCTTATGCTATAATCGTACTATTTACCGCTTCGCCTGAGGCTACAATCGTGAAATGAAATTTGATGTTGTTTACCGCCTCTCCTTAGGGTACACAGAGTGGCAGTGGGTTTCAGTAACAGGGTTACTTTAAGCTATTGTAATCGGTTTTAAAATTAGCATAAATTATTTTGTCAAATATTCAAGTTCTATTGATTTTTTTAATGAAACTCAAAGCCAACTGTGTTGTTTGACAATTTCAAATGCAATTTATGCAAGTTTTAGCTTTGATTACGGGAATAAAATCAGATTTTCAAAAAAAGTTCAAATTAAACAAAATATTGTGATATAAATTTTTTTGAAAATTCGCTCCTAACAAGTCAGCGGGACAACTGCGTTTTGGAATCAATTATAGATTTCATTGAATGCGCAATGCTTACATTCTAATTTAAAAGATTGTCTGACGCACTTCTGGTTTGAAAGACCGGTAATCCAGTTGTTTGGGGGGGGGGAAAGGTGACGCGAGTTAACTTCGCTTAGCCGTCAAGGGGAATTATCCAGTAGACAATCTCGTTGAATGGACTACCATGCATTGGATTATTCATCTTCTGGTAGAGTGAGGGAAGTGATTTGTCAACAGCAGAGGCAAGGGGAGGAAGAAAGATGGTCTCCGTTAGAATTAGGACAAATATTAAGCGGAAGCTAAGGATAACAAGTTACCCCGGAATTAGTGAAGGACGAATTTCCTGAACTTGTCTACTCCCGGCCTCCTGAATAACAAAATTAATTAAGCTACTTCTGACAAATCAGTGCCCTTAATTGCGGCATCGATGATTTAAAAAATTTAAATAATTTAAAATTCTGTATTCAAAATTTAGTAAAGTCTTTTAGAACACAGAACTATGTCTATTTAGAAAATATATATATATATAACAGCGAGGACATTGAGTGTTTTGTGTGTACTACGTCATGCATTACACTGAAATACACTTATTCCGAACAATCTGATCGAATAATGTTTATTGTATCCAGGTCAGAACTCCTTGTTTCAGAAAAACCATTTCCAATAACAACGTTTACATAATTTTTATTTACATACTTTATATGTTAACGTTAAACAACTGAAGGCTAAGTGTTAGTTCATGCGCTACATTAAACTACACTTTGTCAAACAACGCGATCTCCTCACTAAACTTTGTTGTATCTAGGTTAAACATTAATTTTCAGCATTAAACCTTTATAATACTAAGTCCCTTGTTACAACTCTGCACTAAAGTGTTCAACCTTTTAACTCTTTCACGCCAACATTTTGTAAATTTCCTCTCTCTTTAAAATAACTGAGCTGTCAAATACCAAATATCATTATTGTCAGTTTCTTTTATCTTTTCAATCTAATTTGAAATTTAAAAGTGCTATATTATGCAGATGGTTAAATCAGATTTTAAAATAGTTTGCGATGAAATTGAAAAATCTTCAAAGTTCACATTTTGAAACAATTGTTAATCGAATATTGTTGTCTAAAAATGCAGCAAAACTATAAACAAAATCGATCTTCGATTCTAGTTTGAATAGCCGCCTCGGTGGCCTAGTTGATAGCGTACTAGGCTTTCACCCCGAGAACCCGGGTTTGATTCCCGGCCAGGGCTTGGCATTTTCATACGCTATAAATCATCCCATCGTCTGCATTAGCCCAAGTGTGCACAATAGTCGGACGTTAAACACAAAAAAAATCTAGTTTGAATAAAATTACACTAAAATTGATTTAAAGTTCAAGATCAGCGCTTTCGTGGTCCTCAATCTGGTTTTACTGTAACGTTTACTCGTTTTTCAAATGGAAATTTTTAAGTAATGGACTTATAAAGACGGTCAACTATTATAATCAAACCATAAAGTTTTATTTATTTTAATTTCTTTGAAACAACACTGCAAAAACAATTCAGAAAATCCGATCTTTTTCATAACATTATAAAGAAGGGAAGAATATCAGTACAACGTTGACAATACGCGGGAATGTCTCTGGTTAACGTCCGTCTCTTCTAGTTCCTGCACTCATGCCATTTCCGGTTCTGTATAAATGACCTCTTGCTCTGAAGACAGTCGGTCTAATAATGTACGTCCAGCATGCTTAGCATATAACAATCATTATATTAAACGTGTGTGTGTGTTTCGATTTTGATAAAATTTGGCATCTAGGTCTAGATCTGAACAATTAGATTAAACAATACAGTCTTGAGACAACTGTTTAATATTCCAACAGCTTTGACAATCTGTTATTATTAAAAAAAACTGTTACAAATTTATTTAGGTCAAAATTGGCTACACCAAACAAAACAAAATATTGGTCGTTACATTCCGAAAAATCCTGCTTAAGAAAATAAAAACTGGCTGTTTCCGAAAAGGTTTTGGTCAAAATGACGCTTCATAATGTCGAGATCCAGTGGAAAAATTTGAGATGCTGAAATAAAATCTGTAATTTATTTTATTTTTGGTTTTTTTCAGACATTTGTCATCATTTGAGTGTACAGAAACAATAGACGGTTTTCGAGTGTACGGATCAATCAACTTAAAGTGCCTAAGTTAAAACATAAATTTAACAACTAGGACATAAGCTTAGACGTATAAGTTTATGTTAATACTAAAAAAACAAAGAACAAGCACTACGCCGGAGTAGTATTTTCGACCACTCATGGAATCAGTCCTGAATGTTCTTAGTTTTCATTGTTTTAAGAACACATTCTAACCTTTACGTTTCATTCGATGTTTTAAGTTAGCAACTTCAGAACGAGAGTTGATGTGCATTGTTTTTATACGAACAACTGACAACAAATGAACGAATACATTAAATATTATTGAAATTAATAACCTAATTATATTTAAGTTAAGAGTTACTAAGGGCAGCAAACAGGCAAGAGAATCTGTTTTATCGGCCATAGATCTCATGAATCGACCGTCAATTAGATCTACGTTTATTTTAAAATGTTTTAAAGCTACTTGAACAAAATAATATTACGCTGTTGCTTAAAAACAAAGTTTTGCTATTAGTCTAATACCTTTTGTCTTCATTCATCATGTCACACTTTAACCTTTAATGGCATACTTCGTGACACTTTAAATAAATGCTTATACTTTAATGGCATTAAAATAAACATCTTGCGCCCTCTATGTTGACAACTTCAACCCTTTACAGCCCCACCGCCTCACAATTTCACCAGACAATCATTTACAATTCATTTATTCATCTGTCCTAGTATTTGTCAACGCACGCGATCGCGCGCGCGCGCGCGCGTGCACACAGATGTATATGGATATATATATATATATATATATATATATATATATATATATATATATATATATGTATATATATTTGTTATTTTCAGGCGAAAAGCTATTATCGCCTTCCTAAATGTAAGTGTGAGTGTAAAGTGTTAAAGTCGTAAGTGTAATGTTGTATGTGTAAGTGTGTGTTACCGGGAGGGACGCCTAAATCCTATCAATAGGTGCAGCTAGTCTGCACCTCCTGTGTGTGTGTGTGTGTGTGTATATATATATACGTATATGTATATATGTGTGCATTACACAGCTCAAATAGTGATGCCATTTTTGGGTTTGGGTATTGGCATTGCCCAATAGCTCATTTTCGCATGGAAATCCCATAATAACGATATAGGCCCCACACACACACACACACACTATATATATATATATATATATATATATATATATATATATATATATATATATATATATATATATATATATATATATATATATATATATATATATATATATATATAAATAAATATATATATATATATATATATATATATATATATATATATATATATATATATATATATTTGTTATTTTCAGGCGAAAAGCTATTATCGCCTTCCTAAATGTAAGTGTGAGTGTAAAGTGTTAAAGTCGTAAGTGTAATGTTGTATGTGTAAGTGTGTGTTAGACTCAGGTACCACGAGGGACGCCTAAATCCTCTCAATAGGTGCAGCTAGTCTGCACCCCCTGTGTGTGTGTGTGTGTGTGTGTGTGTGTGTGTGTGTGTGTGTGTGTATATACGTATATGTATATATGTGTGCATTACACAGATCAAATAGTGATGCCATTTTTGGGTTTGGGTATTGGGATTGCCCAATAGCTCATTTTCGTATGGAAATCCCATAATAATGATATAGGCCACACACACACACACACACACACTATATATATATATATATATATATATATATATATATATATATATATTGTTCTTGTTTTGTTGTTTAATTTAAAATTATTCTTCATTGTTTGCTATTCCAAGTTACATAAACTATATTATGGTCTAATTTAACAAAGCCTCATAATCTAATTCAACAAACAGAACGTAACTTTTGTGTTAATAATTTGTTGTGTTCAATGTACGTTATATTTTTACCGCAACTAAATATAATTTTTCCGCTAACTGTCAATTTGCGCACTCAGTCAACCGGAGTCTAGATAGCTTTTAATTGAAACGCATTTTAGGTCATTATCAATTAATCTGATGTTACAACTGGGTTACCTTGAACTGTCGTTTCCTTTTTATATTTCATGTAATACTACAATTAAATTTCCGTAAATACTATTTCAATAATCATACGCAGAAACAATTTGTTCTGTACTTATTAAATTTAAAACAATAATCACTTAAACATGTTAACAAATTCACTAAAACTAAAGCATACATCTAGCCATAATTAGAAGTTTACTTCTAGAAATAACCAATTGTTGCTGACGCCATCCAATCTGATTCGTTGTTTCAAATTTATTTTCTTCTTCACTAAACATTTTTCAATGACGGATGATCTATAGTAATATAGTTTATTCGGTGAATGATGGTCATCTTAAATTAGTTTTATAAAAGTAATTATCCTAATGAATGTGTTATACTACTTTAGTTTTAAAAAAATATTTATGTAGGTTAGTAAACATATTCACATTATTCTTGCTTTCAATTATTTCCCACTAAATAACAGCTTCTTACCTACGGTGATGTATTTAATAATCCTGAAAATCGGCTTAATTTATCAAATTGTATTATCAGATTTTGTTGAAACTTTATATGCATGCAATTAATCATATAATTGTAATACATTTTTAAATAAAAATGAATAAAAACCTACATAATACTTTATCACTATAAAAAAATAAACTATAGAGGAAATTTGGTAATTATGGAAAAATTGACCTTGAGGTTTTGATGAAGCAGCTGATTTTGCGTTTACGTTTTTAGAACACCTGTTTTCACTCGAAAGTATGTGTGTCTGTGGTGGTTGTATTTGAAAATCGTTGTAGATTATACCAACCGACAGATTTTGATGAAATTTGGAATATAGGTCATTCTTTTGCACTTATCTTTGGATCGTTTCTTAATTTTTTCAAAAACAAGAGTTTGAAAGCTCTTTTTGGTTTAATAACCGTATAAAATTTAGCGGTCTAAACGGTAAAAACAATGTTTATCAAATTTTGTTAGAATGCAATTAATGTCTCCAAACAAAAACTACTGGTATACATAACCAAAAAAAACCTTGAAAAGTCTATAATTTCTTAATATCGGTATATCAGAATTTAAACAAATTTTGGTCATGCATTAACACAGGTCACAATACCAAGTTTGAAATGAAAACATACAGTAAGAGAATAAATAAAAAAATCTGTTATTGAAATAAAGCTAAAAATCATGTTATCATGTTTTCTCTTCTTTTTTAAATTTTATTACGATAATTTGTTCAAAAACAAGACAAAATAACACAGATAGTTTTTAACAACACAAACTGTTACTTATTGTAGCCTATCAGCTGTTTAATGAAATCAACTGTTCTTTACGTATTAGGCCTGATATAAAAAACTAATATTTTAATATAATTACCAAAATTAAATTAAAGATTCATTTCTTATACTTTAAATTGGTCAACAACTTCGTTGTTTCTATAGTGTAGTGGTTATTGCTTGTACCTCATACACTTAAGGTGCCCGGTTCAATCCTAGCGTAAACACAGAAATTTGTACTTGTAATTAATTTAATAAGAGACTTGCGACGGGTTATCAATTCTGTTATATATCAATTCCTCGCATCACGCGCCTCGCAAAATCCAACATGAAAACCAGCTTTAAAACATGATTCAAGTTAAAACTCTGACCGTAGTCTAATTTTAAATTATTTACTGGTTTTTATAAAATTTATTTTGTAGATCTAATTTTTATGGGCAAACAAGTGCTTGCCAAAACATCATTAGGCCTAAACAAAATGATCAATTTAGTGTATCATCTACTAGGGCATACAGGCACGTAGACAGACAGACATTCGAGTTAAAACTACTTTTTTAAAAAATGTTTAAATTGGTCGAAATTTCAGTAAATATTTTATGTATTACCCAATTGTTTAATACTTTGCACCGGTAAAAGTTAAACAACAATATTAAAAAATATAATTTCAACAGATTTGTTAAATGTTAGACCGAATATTTTGTTTTTTCGCAATAACTTCAAAATAAAATGAACAAAACAAGTTGACAGTTTATGATAAACGCAACGGAAAATACATTGAGCGAGAAATTGCAGCATTAAACTTGTTTGATATGAATTATTTGCCTTCAGACGAGTTAAAAAATGATATATCATCACGGATGTCAGTTGACGACAAAATTGAATTTAAATTTGATGGAGAGACCGCGAGAGGAATGCATGTAATGTACGAGCGTCAATTCTACAAGCCTTTCTCAAGGCAAATCTGGGAGAAAAGATCGTCGAAAAACTTCTTAGGATAGAATTAGCTATTGTTTCTAGTAGTAAACATGTGAAATTAAGGCGTAGGTTAGGCAATATGGATACACCTCAGTTGAATACCAGTACATTATCACCGATACTACACAATACACTATATTGCTTTGATCAGTAAACAAAATTTTTGAGGGCTCCTTTTAACAGTTAGTATTAAAGATGCACACACTTTCATTTACACAGTACACACACACACACACACACACACACACACACACACACACACACACACACACACACACACACATATATATATATATATATGTATTAGTAAAACAATTCTAGTAACGAATAAGTGGTTGGAGCGGCCACCGTGGTAAAACCCAAACCCGGGACTTTGAAGTAGCACCGATCATAACTTTTAGGTCAATTTTAAAAGAAGGGTCGTGAGTGTGTGTGTGTGTGTGTGTGTGTGTGTGTGTGCGCGCGCGCGCGCTCGCTAGCGATTGCAATTTGTTCCGATTTTATTCAAACTTGGCAAAAAAATCGATTTCTATACTAGCTTGGACAAGTTCGTTACCCAGCCAAATTAGTTCAACAGTTTCAAAAATGCGACAATTTAAAAAAATAAAAAATCATTAATTGTTGCTGTTTTAACACAAAAAATCTGCGTGGAATTAGTGTTTTTAATTTTAGAACATAATTGAAATACAAGATCTATTATAATAATCGATTAATTTTTTTTCAATGCAATTTGAATTATGTAATCAATTGTTACCAGGTAAAATTCGTTTAACAGTTTCAAAATGACGGTCATATAAAAATATTTAAAAATTCTTAACTCTTTTGTTATGAATTGCTTTGAAACGTTTATTTCACAATTGCAATCAGCGTTTAAATTTCCATAAATAAGCATTTTGAATTTAGAAAATAGTTTAAATTAAGAAATCAAATTTTGACAACGGTCAGGGTTTATTTTCGTATTTTCAATTTAATGTGAAATTTTAAAATACAAATATACGCGGATGTTAATGCTAATTACGATAGTAAAATTTCAATTTCAAAAACGATTAAGGTAAAACAAAAAGTATTTTTTAAATTCGATTACGTCAGCGAGACAGCTGCGTGCCGTGATCATTCATAATTACGCTAGAAATTGTTCTGTGTTAATTTATGCATTTAGTTGAGTGTAAAATGGGGAAATTAATTCACGCATTAAGTAATAACTGTAAAATATTAATTAGCCTTTTCTGTGTTTATTATACGTTTCAATATTCATAAACTTTTAACGATCCCTTAGAAAATAGGGATTCAAGGTCGATTTAAGGGCTCAGGATCAATTCCGGTATGTTGCCTTGATCGCTGCTTCAGTATCTAATGACAATTCGATAAAACGTAAAATATCCACATTTTTTAAATGTGATGTAAAGTTTGTAATCGTATTAAATTCTATTTTTACATCCTGTGTGAAATTTCCTTCAATTCCTCGCCAAATGGTTTTCAAACGTAACAACGCAACAATGGCATTAATTAACTAACCATGTGTTACGTGCACAATTTCATAACCTAAAAAATTGTCCACGTATTTCGCTTTGGTCTGAAATTCGTCAGTGCTGCTCTTGGCGTCAGTTTCGTCAACTACACCAATTATTAATTATAATTAAACTCTGAATTAATCACTGCTGCAACACGTATGTTTGCCCTGTCATTGTTAATTTACACTATCCAATTACAAACATAACCTAATCAAACTGCGGGTGATACTTCCTCACCCACTTTATGTAGATTGGTCTTGTGTTATGGTGAATTTATATTGGAAAATGAACATTGAAACCAGCAGAAATGAGCATACTACTAAGATCGAGATCCAAAGTCTTGAAATGAGCACTGATCCTGCATTTTAGAACAGTTTTTGAGTTGTTAAAATTATATTTTTTAATATATAAAAATTTTGCGAGTGAGTGATTACAGAGCCATATAGATAAGGAAGTTCCTTGTGAATATGTATATATTAATACGCCAGTATTTGAAATTTTGGTCCAATATTAATTAGAGAAACCATCAGAGTAAGATCCAAACCCAGAGCAATATTGATTTCCGATCCTGACCTTTAGAACACTTTTTAAGGAAATATTAAAGTGTGTGTGTGTGTGTGTGTGTGTGTGTGTGTGTGTGTGTGTGTGTGTGTGTGTGTGTATGCACGCGCATGTGTTAACGTTCTTGTGTTTGCAATTTTAGTCGTACTAGATCACATTTGGCACTAAAATCAACTAAGGTCGTAGCATAAACACGTTCGCTATCCAAAGAAATCTGTTAAAAAATATCAGCCATTTCAAAAATTTAAAAAAATCATAATTTTTTATCTTACATAATTTTTGTAAATCTGATTTATCCATTTTAATTAGCGTTTAAATTTGCACGAAGTAGCATTTAAAAATTTTAAATTTCATTTAAAACAAGAAAATTAATGTGGCAGTGGTCTTGTCTTTAATTTCGAATTTGAAGAGTGATTTGCTAGTTTATTATGCCAATTTACGTTGATTTGATTCAAACTAAGTACAATTATCGATCTTACAAGCTTTTTTACGACAAATCCGTTCAACTGTTTCAAAATGGCGGTAATTTTAGATCTAAAAAAAACGTAACTTGTCAATCTTTCACTTCTTTAAAATCTGATTTACCAACGTAATTAACTTTAAATAAGCAAAAATAAGCATTTAAAATTGTTTAATAAAGTTGAAATTAAAAAAATTAATTTTCCGGAGGTCATGGTTATTTTTTTAAAATTTGAAATATTGATAGTGAACGTCAGTTTTGATTTATATAAAATTTTTGATGCTTTACAGATTTTAACGGAAATTCGTTTCTATCACGTACTGAGGTTATTGTCAATCACTCTAATAAGGGAGAGCGCCCCAGTATTGGACGCAAGGAAAGGTCAAAGGTTAACATACTGGACAAAGAAGCTTCAGACGTCTGATAACTGTCAGAATCATTTTGTCCCGGAAAGAATAATTCAATCTGACGTCGCAGGATTATCGTAACATCAAGAAATCTTAAGCAAACAATACATTTTATAAAATGTGTTTAGTGTAATAAAATATTACACTCTTCGTATAAGTGCTTTTTTCAATAAAAAATCAACACTTAATAAGACTCATTAGAATATGTTAAGTCTAAATTGTAATTACAAAATTACTGAAAAAGAGGAAACGAAACAGAACCGGAAACAAAGATGTCTAAAGGATTTTACCGTATAAAAGCACTAAATTAAAAAAAACGTACTGACTTATTTGGATCCACCAATTTCTATATGTTTGAACATCTCCATACAATAAACAAGTATATTATGGAAGCCAAATAAATCCAGAAATTTACAGTTTTTTGCCATTTAAGCCTTCAAAAAACTAGTTTTACAACTAAAAGCGTATATTATAATTCAGCGCAAAATTTCATTCAAATTGAAAACCCACTCGAAATTACAGGTAACCCATTATTTCGAAATGTTTCGAAATATAATAAGGGACATCCCTGCCCACTTCATCGGACAACCTCCTTGAACATTTTGTAACACACAATTTTAATATTTAAATCTGTTACCATAGCACCAATTTAAAATTTTATTCAATTTCGATAATTGAATATGATTAATAAATAATCATTTTTGAGTAAATGGTTTCCTAAACTTTAGCGAATGGTATAATAAAGGATCGTGGGCTCGAGACGGCAGTTACTACCGTATGCTTTCCGCTGACGCCTGTCGCTCGTCTTAAACATTAATAAACTCGGAACAAATTGTAATTCGTATTAATGTGAAACAACTAACAATTATAAAACGCCATTTGTTTTAATCGGAATCAATTAATTATTGCCATTTGAGTCAGGTTCGTAGTGTCCAGCAGGGAACATTTGTCAAACGGATTATTAGCGAATTGCCACTGGATATAGAGATAATAGAACGGACATCTTGGTAAGAACCGGGACCATGCAGTTCGCAACCAATCCTAACCGGTCTGTAACACATTTTGAGATGTCTCTTAAGTCGTATATATTTATATGATAACGTGTGAATGTGTGTGTGTGTGTGTGTGTGTGTGTGTGTGTGTGTGTGTGTGTGTGTGTGTGTGTGTGTGTGTGTGTGTGTGTGTGTGTGTGTGTGAGAGAGAGAGAGAGATTTGGTTTAAATTTAGCACGAAAATTAATTTGTTTACATATTTAATTTGGACGCTTCAAAATCTAAACTTTTTTGAAAATCGTTTTTCGTAAACATTGAATAAAAAGAAGTTTGTAAGAAATACAATAATGAACATTTTTACAATTTCAAAATTATAGGCCTATGTAGGTTTTACTATTTAAGCACATTTCAAGGCTAATTATGTAATTGAAATCACATTTTTATTTCAAAATGTAAAAAAAGTTAATTTGTTCAATACAGAATCACGTTCCTTTGCTTATCGTTACTTGAATTACTTCAATATGGTTAGTTTTAAGAAATTCGCTTTTATCACATCAGCGAGATAGATGCGTGCCGTGATTATTTTGAATTTATTTTACGTTCGACTTTGTCAAATCAGAAATTAATACATTTTCCCAAAAACAAACATCGCATTTATATTTTCATTTATAGTTTAATTAGAATAATATCTTGTATTAATTACGACCAAATCTGTTTATTGTTTGCTAATGTTTGTTTACAAAACATTACAAATGTTTTTCTAGCAATGTTTAGCTTTCAGAAACTGTTTCTTCACCCAAACTAGCAAGTTTGTCACCCCAAAAAATCACTTCATCCGTTTCAAAATGGCAGCCAAATCAGATATTAAAAATATCCTTCCTTTTTTGACAATTTAATCTTATTTTTATAATCAACATTATAAACTACGTAACATTATCACTTAAAAATGTTTCAATTTAATTAAAAATATCAAAATGAACCTGATCTCGGTCAAGGTTCATTTTCGTGTTTCCAAAGTAATTTAATAGTACAAAATTTTAATTTTATGCAGATTTAAATAATGGTTAAGAAAAAAATGTAAAAATAAAAATATATTTTAACAATTCGCTTCAATCAAGTTAGCGAGACAGCTGCGTGCCATTTTTACGTTAATACGTCGAACTGGGTGTTCGAGATGCGCTAAGCAAAGAAAACATTTCAACTTCGCCTGGAAAATATTAAAGTAAATATTTGAAGATGAAAATATGACGCGAGAAAAGCTTCTGACATTTTTCAGGGAAGTGGAATGGTTCGGGGAAGGAGAGAAACAGGTGAATCGGAAAGCAGGGACGGGACTGAGAACTGAAATCCTATTTAATGTTTTATAACAAACATAAATTGCAAAATTGTGTCGTCTATGTAAGTGTGTACAATATTAACATTCTCACCTTAGAAATGTTTTTCCAATTCAATTCACATAGATTTTGGTAACAGTTAGGACAAGTTCGTTAAAAACAAAATGTGTTCGACTGTTTTAAAATAGAGCAATTTGCAGCCTTGAAAAATACTGAACTGTTTTACATTGATCTCAACATCGTAGAGTCAGTGTCGGCATAAAGCAGCATTTCTAATGTTTAAATGTTACAGTTCACTATCACGTCCGATGTCATATTCACTTCGTACTGTCTACATTTCTGACAATGTAAAATGCTAACTTTAACGATGTGTGAATTTAATTTCCAAAAATGTTCATGATTTTCTTAATATTTAGAATGGATGACATTTTGAAACGGTTGAATGGCAGGATAACGAATTCGTCAACTATTATGAAAATCGATTTTATAATATAAATAATAAGATTATTTTATAATAATAATATAACTAGTGACCGACCTTTCGCAATTAATGAGAAAAAGAAACGATTAATACACAACAATGTACAGCAAGAAGTTGAACAGTGTTTTAGCACAACTTTATAAACTATGAAATATAGTTGAAAGACACATATGACCTACTAAATACGTGGCAGTCGTAAGTTTTCTTGTTGATACATGAACAAAAAGAAAAAGAGGTTATGACTTTTTTTATGAAATCGCCATCCGTAATAGAACGTAAAAGCATGAATTCTGTAAATAAAATAATTCCATTGGCTGGTATTTAATTACTATAACACACTAATATTTAATTAAATACTTATGTCTTAAGATTACTACACACATCTTCCTAAGTAAATTAGTTCCAAAACAATCTAGGTCTATTCTTTCTTGCCAATAAGAACTTCTGTTAAAATACACGTTGTAGGTTGAATTACGCATTAAATACTTATAATAAAGCAATGTCATTCATTATGTTTAGAATATTTAATACAATATACCTTATTTTGTTCTACTTTTGTATTTAAAACTATAACCTACAAAATTAATGACTTAATTGTAACAGTGTAGCTTATTGAAATATTTACAAACTCGATTTTACATTACGTGTCTAAATTAGGCTACAGTATTTATACTAAAGGCAGAGTTATTTAATAACATTTACATAAAAGAACTGGCCTAGATTGTTTTATCGATCTACTTTCAAAACTGATCGGCCAATAATTATTTAAGTCTTGGAAACAGTAACATTTTAATATTACTTTCAACAATGTTTTTTTAGCAATTGCACACACGCACGCACACACAATTATTTGTCACGCATTATTTATTGACACTTTATACTGCTCCTGGAATTTTGTTTACAAACTTTTCATCGATTTCAAGTTCGTTATATTTTGTTATAAAGCTTTAAAATGGATATGTATAAGGTTTGAGAGTTCCCTGGGTAAGCTTTATGTAGCCTACTACCCATAAATAGTTTCAAAAACGCAAGTCTTTATTTTTGGTACAGAACCTATCGGAATGCTTAGCGTAATAATATATGAAAGATAATTTATTCACCTGTCATTAAATACATTTTATAGTTCATTTAGATATATCCTGATCATTTTTCACAGTTATAAAAGTCGGCTGAAGAAAAAAACAGATAAAAAATACATACATTTCACGTTATTAAAATTATTATTACTGAAGCCTATTGGTTTCGTGAATCAAATTATTAAATTACAATTAATAAATACCACTTAATACCACTGTCCTTAGTAACTTTTCCACTTTTTCTTGTGCGTATAGTCAAAGATACCAAAATTAAAAACAATATTTATAATAATAGAGTAGCGTTTATTGCAGGTATGTTGGACACCTTGATTAATAATAATTTTGTTTTTGATTGGTGATCCAGTTATAAATAAAATAATTCTAAGACTTTAAAAGAAAATGACGTAAATGTAAAATTTTCAAATGTAAAATCGGTGTAAAGGATGCAAACCTTTATTTTAAAAAAGGGTAGTTCGTATAAAATATTTTTGAGCACGCATCAAAGGTTTTAATGAGAGAGGAACTCCTCCCCTACACTCAATAGAACCATGAATGGATCAGGGCGTAATACACTTTTTCAGTACATTAATAGAGCAAAATGTTCTTAAATTTATGCCAAGTTTCAATCGAATCGGACAAAAATAACTGACGCTGAAATATTAAGGCACACATATGAATATGTTTAAATATATCCCAACAATTATCTAAATTCTACTCTCATTAATATAATTCTCTTTCGAATATTTCAATTTACAATAAGAATTCGTAAAAAATAATTTCGGCTAGGATTTCGAGAAGCACTGCAGTCGCTGTAAAAGCAAATCGTTGGTAAAATAATATATCTGTCTTTAAAGCCACGTATGCCTCCCCAGACATTTGGGCAGGATTTATTCCAATCCGTCCTTTGTAATTGATTCACATCCTTTATGTGGTTTTTAAATTTGCCTACATGAGAAAATAAAACACAGGAAAGAATATAAAACAATATTCTTTGTGTTCAAAAACTTTAAATACTGAAAACATGTTACACATTTCCAATCTAAATTCCTTTTTGTTTTGGTTACAAATATTTTTAGTATTATTTCATCGACTAAATATAGACTGATTTTGTAGATAGACATTACAACATCCGCTAACCTTTTATTGAATCGATTTTTTCTTATAGAATCTTAAAAAAAATTTGTTATTGAACTAAAAATACAAATGATGTAGCATGTTTTTTCTTTGTTTATTTTGATGACAATTTGTTCGGAAACACTACAAATTAACATAGCTAGTTCTTAACAACATAACCTGAAACTTATTATACCCTATCAGCTGTTCAATTAAATCAGCTGATCTTTACGAATTAATATAAAACATCAGATCTTTTAATATAACTACCAAAATTAAATTAATGATTCATTTCATGTGCTTAAGTCGGTCGAATTTCTTCGTATTTTCCGTAGTGTAGTGGTTATCGCGTGTGCCTCACATGCGCAAGGTCCTCAGTTCAATCCCGATGGAAACACAGGAATTTGTAATTATAATTAATTTAATATGAGACTTGCAACTTCCAAATATACCGTTATTTATCAATATAAATTTGTGCACTCGCATCATTTGTCCCAAAAAACCAAAATCCAAACCAGCCCGGAAACATGATACATATTAAAAAAATACTTCGATAAAATACGTAATATAATAATAACTAATAACAATCTGCAGAATATATAACAAAACAGTTTGGTTTAGCTGTGTTCAATCGTTTCTTTAATCAGCATATAGACCGATTTCAAAGTTTGTTACCCAGAAAAATCCTTTTCAAAATGGCGACAAATTAAATTTTAAAACCATAATTTTTTTAAAATTTGATATCGCCATCGTAATCAACGTTTGAATCTGCATAACGTACCGTTTAAAACATTAAAACGTATTTAAAATAGACAAAATATTCGGTTGAAATAAATTAGTGTTTTCATTTTACAAAACATACGACGGTCTGGGTTCATTTTCAATTTATTTACAAATACAAATGTTAATTATGATGACGAAATCGGATTTTCAAAAGTGTAATATAAAAAATACAGTATATTATTGAAAATTCGCTTACATCATTCCGGCAAGACAGCTGCGGGCTGCGATTATATTATTTGTCTTGGCTTTCTTTGACAAATTGTATTACAGCCGTGTTCAATCATTGTCAACATAATATGTTTATGTTTGAGCCATATTTCCCTTGGCCCTCTCAAAATAATCTATCATGAATAATACATCAACGTGTCATGGCGCTGAGGCCTGCACACGTGACCTTGACAGTCGAGAGGTGAAATTCAAATATCTATGAAGCTTATTTCGAAATTGAAACGTGAAATTCTTTGTTACAGAAACTGAATTATTTCCTGCTAAATTTTTCGTTTTTACATTCCAAAATGTTTAACTTAGATGCGCAGGTAAAGGTCGAGCAACACTTCGAAGCCGGATTTAAAAATTTTCATTTATCTTTATATTAAATATTTATCTGAAAATTAAACTGTACGTTATCTAGCGTCTTTTTTTAAACTATTTCAATTTAGAGACAAAAAGAGAACTATTGTAATACATTATCTCGGGTGTTTATTATTTTTCATAAAACACACACACACACACAAACACTGCATGTGTGTACAATAAAAAAGTATTTGTCTTTTTGTTTTGCATGTTTGTCATTGTGCGACGTGCAGTCAAACTTAAAGCAAGCGGAGATTAGACATTTTTAAAGTAGGCGAACAGAAAAATTTCGGACACCGCCAAGCCGGTTTCTTAAATTTCCAAGCGGAAAAGTGAAATTTTTAAGTGAACAGCATAATCTCGGGCAACACATCAATGCCAGTTTTTTAAGATTTTAATTACATTTTAGAATTAAATATTTACATATTAATTATAAAAATAATAAATAATGAACAAATAAATTTTAATTTTTTGGTCATATTTTTTGTTTATTATTAATTTATAATTAAGACAATATTATGTTATTTATATTATTTTCATATTTATGTTTTTCATAACATAGAACAACTTTCACGTTGAAAACGTTTGAACTTCATGTTCAATATACTGTGTGTGTGTGTGTGTGTGTGTGTGTGTGTGTGTGTGTGTGTGTGTGTGTGTGTGTGTGTGTGTGTGTGTGTGTGTGTGTGTGTGTGAGAGAGTGTGTGAGTGAGTGAGTGTGTGTGTGTGTGTGTGTGCGTGTGTGTGTCTGTGTCTGTGTGAGTGTGAGTGAGTGTGTGTGTGTGTGTGTGTGTGTGTGTATCTGTGTGAGTGTGAGTGTGTGTGTATGTGTGTGTGAGTGTGAGTGAGTGAGTGTGTGTGTGTGTGAGTGTGAGTGAGTGTGTGTGAGTGTGTGTGTGTGTATATGTGTGTGTATGTGTGTGTGAGTGAGTGTGTGTGTGTGTGTGTCTGTGTGAGTGTGAGTGAGTGTGTGTGTGTGTGTGTGTGTGTGTGAGAGTGAGTGTGTGTGTGTGTCTGTGTGAGTGTGTGTGTGTGTGTGTGTATGTGTGTGTATGTGTGTGTGAGTGTGACTGTGTGTGTATGTGTGAATGTGAGTGAGTGAGTGTGTGTGTTTGTGTGTGTGTGTGTCTGTGTGAGTGTGAGTGAGTGAGTGTGTATGTGTGTGTGTGAGTGAGTGTGTGTGTGTGTGTGTGTGTGTGTGTGTGTGTGTGTGTGTGTGTGTGTGTGTGTTTTTATTTTGGTCCGTTTTAGTTTAAACTACAAAAATCGATTTTAGTCATAACTTAAGAATTATCATAACTTAGTCATTATCTTAAGAAACTACGATTTCATTACTTAAAAAACCACCTAAACATTTCAAAATAGCGGCTTTTCCAATTATCAAAAGATCTCCAAACTTTTTTATGTTATACTTTTTTTATCTTAATTAGCGTTAAAATCTCCACAAAGTGGTGTTTCAAACTTTAAAACCAGCAGGGGGTGCAGACTAGGTGCACCTATTGAGAGGATTTAGACGTCCCTCGCGGTACCCGAGTCTAGCACACACTTACACTTACAACACCACACTTACGACTTTACACTCACACTTACATTTAGGAAGACGATAATAGCCTCAATGTGCTTTTCGCCTTAAAATAATAATAAAAAAATCAAACCTTAATAGCAAATTTTAAGGTAATTTTGCACCCGATTACAGTGCTAAATAGAGATTCAAAATTGTTAAAACAAAATTATAAGTATAATTGTGACTTTAGTAATTCGCTTCTATTCCGTTAATGAGACAGCTGCGAGCACGTTTATATTTGAGTGAAAACGTCTTCTTTTGAAGAACATTTTAAATAATAATGAAAAGGATTGTAACCAGGATTGTAAGGATTTATAACAACTAAATTATACGGACATAATGCAGGCACAAAAGCAATCAAAACTTTATTTCTCATTTAAGCATTTTCGGTTGTAACAATTGTCAAATCCTTTATGTTCTAAATAAAAGTGTATCGAAACGGGGTTACTGTTCTCAACGGAAAATAAGTAGGTTTTAATTTTATGACAATGTTCAATTATTATTGAAGATGACAGCATTTTATGGGTTGCAAATTTAGTAAATCTGATATTAATTTGTATTTAATCAAAGTTAAATCTTTTTAACAGCATATAAGGAGGAAAAAGTTGTTGCAAATTAAAGTGCTTATTTAAGCAGAAATTTACAAACTTCAAAAAAAATTTCCTTCACATCTGCTCATTTAATCCAAGACTTTTCAACTCGGTCTTGGAGATTATTATATTTATAAATACTTCGAAGCCTTTTACTTCACTAAGATGTTCGGAAACCTTATTTTGCCTTTAAATCCAATCATTGGAAATGTAGGTAAGAACTAATGTATTCCAAATACACTGTTGTGACGTCATTCCAAGACAACTTCCTTACTTTGAATAAATCGAGTTTTACTTAATTCGATTTGCTCTTTTATACCTTTGTCAAGGTCGTATTGGGCAAACTATAACTGTAACTTTGAAGCCGTGTGAGACTATCTTGTCTCCATTAAAATCCTGGCGAAAAGCCCTTTGTTGTGGATCTCATTACGTCAGGAAGTAAAGGGGAATGAAGAAGCAGGTCAGTATACATGAGTAGGAGCCGAGATATCTTTGACTGACTCGGAACCTGCGCATTGAGTGTCTTATACTCTATCGCGCAAGCATATCTCTAAATGGGTTATGTAGTGGCTAAAACACCGGTCAGTATGCTGCGTCTCTGAATTTGCGCATCTCAAGGTGAATACCGCAGTAAGATTTACCATTTTATTTTAAGTCGAACCCTTGTCCTCATTAGTCTGACATAAAATCATGGACGTTAAGCAAAACGGGAAAGAATGAAAGGCCTCGTACAGCCTTTAAAGTACAGCCAGATTCGTTATAGGCTATATGCCCGGCTGAACACGACAGATCTTCCCCCAGAGTGTTCCGCAGTCATCCACACAAAATGGGATCTCACTTGCCAAATCTTCTGTGTAGGGAATGGTGCAGCTGTGAAAACAGCTCAGCATATAATCTTTGATTGTCTAGCTTTGGTCAAAGAACGTTTTTAATCCCTAGGAAAGGAAGATAAACGAAGAAACAGGTTCTTAGAAACCTGTGGTTGGCCTAGAAATGAACGAGGGTGTACAGTAAGCTTTATTGCTGAATGGCAATAGAACAGGAAACAGTAGAATTCTGGCGATCTTAATAACGAAAAATTAGTATTATTCATTGCAAGGTGTGCGGTTTAGGGGGGGGGGTGAAACACTTTAAATATTATTATGAATCCCTCTTTATTTTTTATGAGTTAATGTTTAGGTAATATTTTTTTTGTGTTTAACGTCCGACTATTGTGCACACTTGGGCTAATGCAGACGATGGGATGATTTATAGCGTATGAAAATGCCAAGCCCTCGCCGGTAATCGAACCCGGGTCCTCGGGGTGAAAGCCTAGGACGCTATCCACTAGGCCACCGAGGCGGCTGTTTAGGTAATATTTGTTGTTAGATTGTTTTCTAGCCTTTATAAGCAAGCAATAAGTGATTTAACGAAGATAATTTTAATATTGGACGAATCATTATTGAATTGAAAAACATTCATGTACAAAGCATCGTAACTGAAGTCTATGGCCTACCTATTTTGAAATAAATTAAATTTACAGCTCCAAAGTTATAAAAATTACCACAATGGGTTTTTTCGATTTAGCCTGGAAATGTAAATCTGTTTTACTTTAAATTTTGTACACTTATTTGACTTATAAACCTTCAAATGTGAATACATTTTGATCAAACTTAATGCGATTTTGAGAAATTAGAATGATTTTCCTGTTTTTTCGAGGTATTTCATGGAGAAGAATCATAAGGACTGGCATGTCCGAGGCGGTTTAGGCACATGTCTGTCTGCTGCACACCTCAAGGACGTAGGTTCGAGAATGGAGTTACTACTGTCAGCTTATTTATTACCTTTAATACCGATCTCTTATACTAATTAGTTAAACTGGCACAGAAAAAGGAAGTTAAAAAAATACCCTTAAAACATGCAATGTGACAATAAACGTCTTCAATCAATATAAATAATTGAAAAATCGCCTCAAGTCACATTTACCTAAGGTGTAATAGTCTAAAGTATAAATAATAATGTATTGACACTTGGTAAGCTGTTTGTTGTGTGTTGCCTAGCAACGGAGTGTAACAAGCAAAGTACATTCCGTGGTCCCCACTCAGCACTAATCAGACTAAAAGCTGAGCGATTGCTTTCAACACCATTGCGTCCTGCAAAGCTGTTCTAACTTAAAGATGGCACACAA